>JAGDQP010041820.1:0-16764 GCA_022664845.1 Lepisma saccharinum | reverse complement strand
GATGATGTATTTCGAAACTTCTAAACGAATAATCTAGCTACGATTATACTAAATGGATAATTTGAACAATATAACCTTTTATCTTAGTTAAAACACATATATTGCTTTGTACTTTAGATTAACAGAAGTGTGGGATGTTCTATTATAAAGATTTGCCTGTCCGTCAGCAAGCAAATCATTGAATATAAATTGTTCTACTTGATGATATTATTCTGTCATCCACTATAACTTGTATATTCATTCAATTAGTTGAAATTACGAAGGGCCCAATAAGGTAACAATATTAATAATGCTATTCTAGCAACTATGTGCGGTTAAATATACTTGTTCTTAGTCATGAAGTATGATAGTGGAGCACTATAAGGGGTAAATACTAGGTCTGAAACAACGATAAAAAGGAAAGGTTCCTGGCTATGCTTATCTTGTTGCTCAGGGTTATAGTCTTTTCTGTCCCCCCCCCCCCTTGTACGTCAGGGCTTTGCTTTAATATGTCCACCCTGTTTCACCTGGTCATATAGCTTTGTTCAACTTGCTTTACTCATTCAGTGGTTAACTGAAGGCTTTGTTGTGCAATGCTTCTTCTGTCTAAAGAAATACAACAACTCAAAATTCGCTAAACCATTCACGTCCACCTTGCTCTGCAAGGCTATTGTCACCTTCCTTTGCAAGGCTTTTGTCACCGTCCACCTTCGCGTAGGCAAGGCTTTTCTTAAATATGTATACTTCATTTATCACAGAGTATTGCTGATCTTGTCCACCGTGTCTTGTACAGGTCTAAGCGCAACAGTGCCCTTAATTGCCTATGCCAGCTGTGTTCATCCATGGTCATACCTTGCTTTTCAATGTATTTTTTACTTAGTTCATCTTGTCTATCTCAGGGCTATTGTCGCTACTATGTCTATTTCTTGTAATTTGCATTAAAAAACAAACGAATTTTTCAACCTGACAAATTTTTATTTCGACGCTTAGTACATTTGGAGTTTTTGTTTTATATACAGTTTTCGACGCCCCGATTTGGCGCCCAAGGCAGGTGTCTCACTCTCACTAAGGAACTGATGGTAGGTTTTGTAGTACGACTACAGTGCAATAATATCTTTAATGTTGTTGAGAGTTCTGTCCTAACGATTTTGTAATATATATACACATCGAAAAACTACTTTTCCCAAATTCGTCGCGACAAAAAAAAAAAAAAAAAAAAAAAAACTTTCAGGGCATCCAACATTTAGTATCACTAGCTACAACATTCTATGTAAAACCTCTCCAAACCTGAGGAAACGCGTTGCGTGTGTAAATACTTGGCGATGATGCGTATAGAAACCTCACCTTTTGTAAATAAAAGTTAGCGGAGAAGTGAATGACTAGTTAACAGTAGTAACGATGTAGTGAAATCAGTTAGAGTGGGAGCTGGTGTGCAAGACTGATAGATTAGACTCATTAGAGAAATGGGGTGGAAATGGTCCCCACACTCTGACTTCTAAGGTGCAAAAGAGCATATCTTTTCCATGAGTTCTTACCTCGAAAAAGGGATATACATCTTTCAGAAGTGATGATTGCATTCCTGATTAGGCCGGAGCTCTTGAGAACAAATTGGAAAGTTTTTTCACACAGAAAAATCGATCCATAAATTTTAACTAAACAGGTCCACTAAAGGGTTTTCTGGTACCGTCAACAAAACATCTGGTGCTACGTACTGTACAAGAGCCAACTTGTATGGTGCATGCAGCGAAACACAAATGGTAAAAAGAGTTCTGGTTAACTCAGCTAAACCTAGAGTAACAGATACTGAACAATATAGTACCAAGAACTAAAAGATGTTTGGTTGAACTCATAAAAAAAAAAAAAATGTCTGATGCCAGTTATTATGTATTATGCAAACTGTTACTAAACAGCAACAGTAACAGGTACCAAATGCGTAATAGGGAGAACGTAACTGGGCGGTTATAGTTGCTGCAGTCATACAACCAGTGGAAAGTATATTCACTGAATGTCTTGGAAATTGGCAGCCAGTTTGTCTGAGATATGTCGTCGCTCCGAACAGTAAAGTAAACGTCATTATGATACTCTTGAGGTGTCTCACTTCCGTAAAATCACGATTCAGTCTTCTTCATAGCTCTATTCTAACACAGGATCAATTAATAAAATTTTCATGTTTCGAATAATTAAAGTCTACATAAATGTCTTTATTCCAGAAACTGTTTCCGTACTATTAAAGGACTAGTAAAATGTCCTACGTTCAACAGAAATAACGGTAGAATAGGGGTAGAGTGAACAAAGTGAAAAAGCAAATCTGAAGGTCGTGATTCCAACCCCACTCCAGACCTCTCTTTTTTCGCTAGTCAATACTGCGTCCAGTAATAGGCACTATAACATCTGGCACACTGCTTACTGAACGTATTGTTCCATTCACTGAATACCTTTAACTAAATATGTTTAGTTGCCATAGCCGAACGTTCGGCAGGCTGGAACTATACGTTTGACTGCCTGCAACTGAACGTTCAGTGACTTTTTTCTGTGTGTTGAAGTAAATTTCTTGCGTTTTATTAATGGTGTTGATAATTATTTTTATAGAATGCTTAGAAGCACATTTGCTTCAAAAACAAGCAAGCTGTCTTGATATAATAAAAAGCTGCATTCATTTTCACTGTTTCTTTCACTTGTATTACTCATACGTATACTGATATACGCATATAATACCACATATTGTTCATGTTACTTTTGAGGGCAACTAAGAAAGTACCGGTACAACATATTGTTAAGGAACATTAGGGCCTATTGTTGTTTTATATCTTTAGCACATTAAAGTCAATATGCATTATTTATAATTTTCGTGAGTCCCCCACGAGCCCCCCGAATAAAATCTTTTGGAAGAAATGCTGTTTCTTTCGTACCTGGGAGGGGGGGATTCATTAACCCATTTAATTTACCTCACGATAGAAAAATATATGAAGAAATCTCCTGTGATATAAGCAACCCGTTAAGCAACTGTTTTTTTTAGCACTTTCGTTAAGATGAAACATGCTATATCCCGTATACTACGTGAATGTGAAGCATATAGCACACCTATAAGCCCCTGACCAAGATCCAACCAATATATCCTCAGTGTTCAGACGGTATTAATTTCGCTGTGTCTGTGTTTTGAGGGCGGGGGGAGTCGTCCCACTGCGCGCCGGTCTCAACAAGTGAATAATTGCTCGTTAAGATAAATCAGTAGAGCACGTCGATGGTGGTCGGTGACGCAGTAGCTATTCCCTCCCCAGCCGGTTTCAGAACTTTCCGGTGGCCAGCTGGATGAACAGCATGACCTTCCACGATCTCAATATTTATTATCATTCATGGGTTATAGCGAGTGAACGGGAAGTTCTCCGTCTTGGATAGTGAGTCCCTAGCGAGTTCCCCAGTTTTCCGAGGGACCCCGGAATAACGGGGAAATAGGACATTATGGTCAATAGTAGCAGTCTGCGCTCATATAATTGTGTTCGCGAAAGGGCCTCAATGAAATTCACTGCCACGATCGCCTTGCGCCGCCACTGGTGGCCAGTATTTTATTTATGATAATTTCTATACCTGAGACGATAGTCATACTTGTTTATTGTTTCTGCATTCTTGTTTACGTCATTTATACAATTAAAATGCTGCCCTCTGGATGTGAATCTCGTTATATATATATTAATAAAGAATATTAAACCCGCTTGACACGGAAGAATTTCTGCTACGATAATCGTTGCATTTTTCTTGGCATATATTCCATCAAATCATTATGGACTACCATATCACCTTACCCTATTGTTCACTGACACGGTTGCATTTAGAGTTGCCACCTTTTGATGAATGCATTACGGGACGCTTGGCAAAAAATACGGGACAAATCTGAAACAATCTAAAATGAAAGTAACTAGTTTGGCCGATACTACTACAGTATACGACTACCCGTACAATTTACACCGTCATAATAATCAAGATCACACAGAAAAATCGAATGCTCACACTTCGAAAACACTGGCGGCAGGCGGAAAATTGATATTTTAATTTAATAAGCACAGTTGTGGTTAGTATCTGCACTGAAGAATAGCATGTGTTAATTCAACACTTTTCGGTGTTTCTGGGTGATCACAATTGTATGTATGAATAAACACAACAAACGGTGTTGATTTCGGTGATTCAACATAATAAAGATTGTTTTGCTAGCACTATACAGCAAAAGGTCTTGATTTAACACAAAAAGTAATAATCCCTCTGGGACTTTTTGCAGTGTGTTATCAACTAGAGCAAACAGAAGTAGCAAGTATTATATCCTCAACCCCCGGTCTCATGTTGGGGCCTGGGAATGTGAACAGAGTCTGCTCACCAGCCTGTATACAGTTAGAAAAGAGTCCATAACTACGTATTTGTTGAAGTTATGATATTTTGAAAATATGTATGTGGATTTACTACTTATAATACGGGACAACAACTGATAATATGGGACGCGTAAATTTTACCTAAAATACGAGACATCCCGTATTATACGGGACAGGTGGCAACCCTAGTTGCATTTGTGCTAGCACTACGATTTACCGTAGCATAAATGTCCGTGTCAAGGGAGCATATAATTCTAATCGATACGAAATAATGTTATTTTTTTATTTTTCATCATGTATTTCATATTTGAATCAAGGAAAATGATTTTGTTTGAAATCTTTTTTCCTGTAAACACAAATGGTTAAAAGACATTATATATTCTCTTCTTTCTAACATCATAAAAATGGGTTTAATTGTTGATATATATATATGTGTGTGAAGTTGGGCTCTGTCATCAGATTGCTAAAGTCTTCTGTTTCTTGTGTAGACAGTTTTAAGAAACGAGAAAATATGGAACAATTTGATTGATCGTTCTTTAGCACATAATCCTGGAGAAAGCGTTAAGTTTCACGCAGATGTCGTTAGTGATGCGAAGAAAAATAAAAGAGAAGACGAATCGCAGATGTGATTGTCGGTTGCTGACGTTGCTTCAATAAAAGGAACTTCAGAAAAGAAAGATCTGAAACCTTTCGTTCCGAGCACTGAAATATATTTTAAAGATGACTTCTACAAGTCGTATTATCGGCAAGGAGTTGAGCTTCTGGTTGCAACTAGTGGTTTTTTATTTCTGCTAAAAGTATCAGTTTCAAAAAACAAGTTTGAATAAATGTGAAGTGGCGAAGCTTGTAATATAAGATTTGCAATCTATAACTACGTTTTGATGTAAAGAAATTGCTCTTATGTGTTCTCCACAGCAAATTCTAATAATATTATCTTCGTTATACTTTTTGTTGCATTCCTTTTTCTTATTTCGTTTCCGTTACTTCTTGGTTGACAACATTATCTCTTTGGTTGTAAATTCCCATGTAGGAATTTCGATTGAGCCGACTACGAGATATGGTTGGCGCTGTTGGGTGGTTCCGCCAATAGTAAATCAATGTTGGGCCAACTTTGATTTCAGTTGGCAAAATTGGTAATATTTGCCTACCGAAACCATCTGTTGGACCAATGACGCGAGCATAATTAAATTTACTCTGATCAAGGGTGTATTTCAAATAACTTTCTCAAATTTATCCTAACGAATTAATATTATGAAACCGACACCCTTAACACCAAAAACTAACTTTACGAAATTGATACTACTTAACGAAAGCATTTGCCTGCAGCTGTCCCCAAGGCTTGCCGATCGAGGTAGTCGAGCGGGATAGTACACTTGTCCGTTGACTCCACGATCGTGGGTTCGAATTCCGCCCTGGGCATGGATGTTCGTGTGTGTTTGCTTTTAACTTAGTTCTAAGGGTATCAGCCTATATAAGTGAATCAAGAAACATCCGTTGAAATCAGTGTAGTCCGTTTAGGGCAAGAAATAATAATTTAAAAAATGGGTGAGAAAGTACAGCGTCGGATAGTTGATCGAGTGACCCAAGTGAACACTTTTTTTTTCGCAAAAAAGCATTACTTTTTTGTTACTACTTTTGAATAAATGCTCCCTATTGCTTGTTGTTGCATTTTTAAAATTGTATACACGACGTTTATGCCGATTTTGATTTCGGCGAATGTTAGGGATGCGTCAGTTGGCAGAAGGAAGGACAAGCGGCCAAACACACGATTCCCCAATAATGCTACATTTGTTTGTCCAACCGGTGAAATATTTTAGGAACTTCTTCTGATTTGCCAAAAAGAAATACAGATTGGCAAGAAGCCGATTGATATGTCTTAAATTCAAACTGGCTCTGTTGTTGATTACGTAGAGTAGTCACTGGGGTTCCAATGGTAAAAGAGGATGACGCAGTTTGACTAATTCAGTTGCAATGAATCGCTGTATCGTGTCTCATCGTACCACTAGCGTCTAAGCACAGAAAATCCTATTTTCGAAAGCTTGAAAAAACACGAGTTAATCGAGTGTGTAATAAAAAAAACACCGTACCTGACTTTGGTCACTAATTTTGTTGAATTTTCTAATGCGTATATATAGGTAAAAAAGAGAAATTCGAAGTTATTTTTCTTAAAGAAAAAAATATATAAACACAACCATACCAGGGGTCGATCCCGGGATCTCTGTATTATCTTTCCAACATGCTACCAATACGCTAAATTGGCAACTGAAAGTAGCTGCTCGGAAGTAGTATTTACTGTTTAAGGAGTAATGCGCCTGCGCGAGAATAATGCGCCTGCCTTAATAGGACATTCTATGTTTAGACTTTCTTGTTCTTTTTTTAAATTGTAAAACAAAATATGTAACTGAGGATTTGGACAGTTCCTGAGGTTCCATATTTCACGTCTAATTTATTCCATCACCTGTTGCTTCAAACTTATTCCCCCTATCCCATCACCCTAATAGCAGTGGAAACTTACAATAGACTTGCAACAAGCTTTACACGTCAAGTATGCAACTAGTTATCAGGGAAAATTTGCAAGCTTCAAACAAACTTAAAACGGAAGTGTTAGTTGACACTTTTAAACGTTTACTGCAAGGATACAAGTTGTTGAGTAAGAATCACCAATAATAAATATGTGCCAGGTACTCTCACACACACAGTAATCCTTTTCATACGTAGCTGTAAAAATATATCATTAATCTTTAAGCCAAATTGAGTTAAGATGACATGATCAAGAACTTTCCTAGCTCTGACGGGGTGACTACCCTTCCAAGAGAGTTACTCTCTTCAGAAAACGCTAAATAGTCCAGTCAAGTTAGCTCAATTTTTAGGTGAACCTAGAACAGACTGCAACAGAATTTCTGACAGCGCTTTCTAGATAAAAAATGAGTTCTGAAAACGATGGGACAAAGTCTATCACTAACTCTATTCATAACTCCAACATGGCGCATTTTGACAGGCTATCTGTGTATGTCTGTAAGTTTGTTACCACGTAGAGCCTAAACTACTTGAGCGATTTTAACAAATGAAATGTCGTTCGATTCGTCTTGATTCAGAATGTGCTCTAGGCTATATGTAGTCATGAAATAATAAACACAACATGGCGGAAATTAAGAACATAGAAGACATTTTCACAGGCTATATATGTAATTATGTAAGTTTTTGTTACCTCGTAGAACCTAAACTGCTTGAACGATTTTAACAAATGAGGTGTCGTTGGATTCATCTTGATCCAGACTGTGTCCTAGGGTATATGAAGATATGAAATAATAAATCTAACATGGTGTATTTTAATTTTAGAAGAATTTCTGATAGTTGTTTCTAGATGAAAAATATGTGCTACAAACAATGTATTTGAATGGAACCTAATTTTCATACCGAGATTAGTTTCCAATATTCTCACCTCGGCATTTGATATACTTAATTGAAAGTTAATAAGTTTATAAACAATGATCAATATCACATTAATGCATTTCTTCGTATGCTACTTCAATAACCAGAGTAACAATTACATTCTAAAACTCAGAATCCGCTTTGCTTACTAACAAGGAAATTGCACGGTCTGGGAATTCTAGTGTAGTAGTGTACTCTTCAGGTAATAATATAAGGAAATACAGCCATTTGCGAATAAAGATAGGTCAAAGTTTACTTCAAACGTTAAGACATCTCTTATGCCGTAAAATGTTCAAGTTCATCGCCGCAGTAACAAACGTTCGCCATTGGCAAGATCAAGCCAGCTTTCATAATAAAAACTACTTCTCGAAGGTCCCTTCTCATGTCCCATGTTTACTCGCAACTGGCTGAATAATGACCTAGTGTTTTCTTATATTATTGCCTGTAGGGTACACTACTATCACACGATGTCTGGTCCAAAACTAGAATTCCCAGACCGTGCAATTTCCTTGTTAGTAAGCAAAGCGGATTCTGAGTTTTAGAATGTAATTGTTACTCTGGTTATTGAAGTAGCATACGAAGAAATGCATTAATGTGATATTGATCATTGTTTATAAACTTATTAACTTTCAATTAAGTATATCAAATGCCGAGGTGAGAATATTGGAAACTAATCTCGGTATGAAAATTATGCTCCATTCAAATACATCGTTTTCAGCCCATATTTTTCATCTAGAAACCACTATCAGAAATTCTTCGGAAATCATTAAAATTCGCCATGTTGGATTTATTATTTCATGTCTTCATATAATCTAGGACACATTCTGGATCAAGATGAATCCAACGACACCTCATTTGTTAAAATCGCTCAAGTAGTTTAGGTTCTACGAGGTACCAAACTTACAGTTATACATAGATAACCTGTGAAAATTTCTTCTATGTTGTTAATTTCCGCCATGTTGTGTTTACTATTTCATGATTGCTTATAGCCTAGAGCACATTCTGAATCAAGACAAATCGAACGACACCTTATTTGCTAAAATCGCTCAAGTAGTTTAAGCTCTGCGAGGTAACAAACTTACAGTTATACATAGATAGCCTGTCATAATCCACCATTTTGTTAATTTCCGCCATGTTGAAGTTATGAATAGAGTTACAGTAGTAGACTTTGTTCCATCGTTTTCAGAACTCATTTTTTATCTAGAAACCGATGTCAGAAATTCTGATGTAGTTTGTTCTAGATTCATTGCTATTTTTACTGGACTAAAAGCGTTATAATAAGAGTTTAATTCATAATTCAATATAGAACACTGAAATTGGAAAGCTCTGTAAACGAAATCTTAGTTTCACTTATGTAGCAACTTGTACATTTTACCTAAGTTATTTTATTTGACACATGTGAAACAAAATGTCTTCTGACATACTTTCGCTTAATAAGGCACTAATGAATAATTATTAACAAACTACTAAGTGACAGCAGTATTAGCTGTAATATTTTCTTTTTCCTCACTTGTTTCAACTACAAATTGAGCTGCAGTAGTGACATCTATTGTCTAACCTTTTTACACTATACATAAACCCACGCAGGAGAATTATAAATCGCACGTATTGCTTATCACGTTTACAGCAAGTTTGCTTTTAAATTGAAACGCTTCATGATTGCTATTTTACTGTAGCAGCACGTTTACTTTAAACTAACAAATGAAAGTTTGACATATCACGCTAGAATCAATTCCCGTGCAAACACTGCAAACGTCTATGCTACTAGGGCAGTACCATATTCCGCGAGGAAATCTGACGATAATGTTAACATAAAAATGACAGTCTAAATCGATACCGCACTTCTCTTACAAACTTTTTTGTAGTGAAAGAGAAGAGGGCTGGTACGGTGCGGCATAGTACAGTAATCCACATCAACTGAGACAGTTAAAACTTACTAGCGTTGACGTTTGCATCAAGTATCTACGTGACCTGATTCTAGCTTGTTATCTCAAAGTTGCTTTTTTACTTAAAGTAAACGTGCTGCAAACTTTGAAGTGCAAATATGATACTTGTTAACCTGAAGCAAAGTAACTACAAACGTACCAAACCTGACATTCCGCACTTGTATCCTTGCAGCAAATGTATCAGGACAAATTTGCTGCAAGTTTGTAAAGTGTCAACTAACATTTTTGTTTTAAGTTTGTATAGAGGCTTATATTCATGAACAGTGACCACGCACGTGATTATAATTATTAGTAAAAGATACCCTCACATGTATTCTGTAAACACTGCAAGTTTGAAGTTGATATTTTCTATTGTTCCAATCTTATTCATGTTTTACCTTAACAATATCTAAATTTCCTGCAGAATGTTTCGCGATATATACACTTAAGTGCCAAGAGTCATGTGGTAGCGTGAGTGAACTAGTTGACGGCGTGGTAACATCGCGGCAAACCGGTCGAACGGCGCAAAGAAGTTGCAGTGCGGTCAGTTGGACTACTGTGAGTTTCGTGAAACGTCGTGTACCGTGGTGATGGCAACCGAATGGGAATTACCTGCGTTTGAGTACGGGTTGATACTTGGTGTTAGGCGAATGGGGCATGCGATTTCCGAAGTCGTCCGGACATTAAACTTTACTCGTTTTGCAGTGTCAAGGGTGGATCGTGAGTACCGCATTGGAGGTATTAGGACCCATCAGGGACAACGCAGTGGCCGCCCACGGGTGTTGAATGACCGCGACCGACGACGTTTGGTCAGACTCGTCCAGGGAAACAGACAAGCAACGGTGCGTGATCTGACAGCAGGAATTAATGCAGGACGCCCCAGAAACGTGTCTCAGAGGTCATTTTGTTCTACATGGGGTAATGGGGTATCACAGTCGAAGATCAACACGTGATAATCGCTTCCCTCGGGGGCGGCGACTCACATGGGCTCAAGAAGACATTTATTGGGCCTTAGAGGACTGGCAACGTATAGCGAGGCCAGATGAGTCATTGGTACGCGTGGATGACAGGGTTCGGGTATGGTGTAGACCCCATTAGGCCATGGAGCCAAGTTGTCAAAATGCACTGTGCAAGCTTGTGGTGGCTGGCCATGGTGTTGGGCGTGTTTACCTGGCATGGTTTGGGTCCTCTGGTCCGCTTGAACCGGACATTGACCGGTCAGCGCTATATTCAGCTGCTTGGTGACTATCTCCCTTTATGGACTTCATGTACCTGACAACAATGGGATTTTCCAGGATGAAAATACGACATGTCACGGCCGCAATGGTGCGCGACTGGTTTGAGAAACTTTTGGAAACTTCTAACACATAATTTTGCCCTCTAGATCGCCGGGCATGAATCATATTGAGCACACATGGAATATCATCGAACGGGCTATTTGTGCCCAGGAACCTCTAATTGCAACAGCCACCGAATTGTGGACGGCAATCGAGACTACATGGCTGAACATCCCTCCAGCAGACTACCAGCGACTTGTCGCGTCCCTACCACTTCGATTTGCTGCACTTCGCCGTGCTCGAGGGGGTCCCACATGTTATTAGGTAGGTATCCCATTACTTTTGGCACTTCAGTGTAAAGCATTTATATACGTAATCTCGTACAACTCAGTCTCGATCGAGACAGTTTTTGAGACAGTATGTCCGCGAACGGATCTATTATTTTGTTGTGTGTAGTTAGCCTAGTATGTTGTCTAGGGGATGTATGTATTTGTTTCTTGATTGGTGGATGAATAACTGAACTATGATCTAACGTGTAAACTTACGCATGTATAAAGTAATTAAAAACCTATATAAATATGTGTATGTACTGTAAATCTTCAGTTATTGTTATTAACTCGCAGTGAAAGGTTCGTACCATTGAATTTCGGGAGTGGGTTGGGGTCCTAATAAAGAAGTCTTCAGTAGCATCTTTCCTACCCTTGATTCCTAGGAACGTAAGTCTGGCTTAAGACCTATATAAGTATAAGACTTGGTTCAAGATATATAAAAGTAAGATTAATCAGCAGCGACATCCCACGGAGGATTGAGAAGTGAACACTAGATCAGCAGATTTTACACATATCGGGTGTTTGTAAGTGAAGTGGCAATTTTACTACATAAGACTAATTTGCATAGCACCCGTCCTGACACTATGGTTTAACCGACAAGGCTATGTGACCCTTATTCGAGCTCCACCTGAAACCGGGAAATGTACTTGTCTGCAGCAGTATGTGGGTTTACAGAAACAGTACTAAGTCTTGCTGCCGTCAATATTATACGGAAAGTTTGTTGCCAAGTGGTAACTAAGAGCTTTGCTACATACTTTATGCAAGATTTCATATTTACTATTGCAACTTTGCTGCACATGTTTTCTTTTGCTGTCGAAAGTGTTTTGGAAGTGTGTGTGTCAAGTTTTTACTATCTGAAAGTTTCAACAGGAAGTAACGAAATAGTCTTCGCCAATGACAATCGAATCAATGTATTTTAGAAAGGTTCTTAATCGAGAGAATAAAATCGATCATCAGAGTGCAAGGACAATAGATAAACAGACCTCATTTAGATATCAATAGGACAAATCCATAGTTTAAAATTATAATAGCTGAATGTAAAGTAGTTTTATTTCCAACAGAGACACACAGAATACAAGAGGGAAGGCGAAATTGGAAGAAAGCAAGTGGCATCTTCTGCGACCGCAGAATCACGGTGAAGAACAAAGGGATGATTTACAAAACAGAGGTTAGACCAGTAATGATGTACGGAGTAGAAACATAGCAAATCAAGAAAGCACAAGAAAATAGATTAGATGTCACCGAAATGAGAATGCTACACTGGAAGTGTGGGATACCAAGAAGAGACAGAGTGAGAAATGTGAGAGTAAGAGGAACAACCAAGGCTGTAGAGATATCTAAGAAGATACAAGAAAGAAGGCTGCAGTGGTATGGACATGTAATGAGGAGAACAAATGAGTATGTAGTCAGAAGAGTGCAATGGCAATGGAAGTGGAGGGCAATAGAGGGTTGCCAAGAAGGAAATGGATGGATAGGGTTAAGAATGGTATTGGGGAGAAAGGTCTGTCAGGGGAAGAAGTTTTATATTTATGAAACATAAAAACCATTGAATAATGGCTTTCGAAACTTCTCCTACCATAAAACTTCTTTTAAAACATCCTTTAAACCACAATAATAAATAAACTAATTATTTCTCTTCTTTTAACAATCTTAATCCATTCTTAAACTAAACATTAAACGCTTTTGTTTACTTAAGCACGGGGCCATATTAACTTAAAAATGGTATATGAAAATAATATTGTAGCACTGACTTGAGAACTGTTCTAAATATATAATCCTTCATGTAACAGTTATTGACGATACCAATATATGATATCGAAACATCCTACATTGTGATTATTAAATAAGGAGAGTACCGTAATGAAATTAAATAAGTGCTGTACTGCAAATATGTTTAAGATCAGATTATGCCACTACCCAAGAATTGAATTTAATTAGGACGTTTTGCCATCTTTGACACAGGTCAAATCTTCCCAAGCTCACTTGCTCCAAATAAAAATAAATTACAATTCTTACTAAATTTGAGATCCTTCATAATAAAGTAGAGTTGTTAATCATATAGAATAGCTTCATTTCAAATGAACCAGTGATCCCCACTTGGCCACTTCTAGTTTTGATAACATTTAACACACAGCTGCATATGACAAGAATTTAAACTCGAGATGTCCGGGCTTCTTAAGCGTGTGTCAAGAAGTTGTCATGATTGTCGTACGAAACAAATTGGCAGGTTTTGTAGTGTGGGTCTTGAGCAACACCAGTATGAAATTGTCTGTGCTTACACAACTTTTTGGTTCTTAATTCAATTCTAACTTTAATTCGTTGATTTCAGACATTGAAACAACATAATTGTTTGGCATTGTTTTTAGTGAGATGTGAGCCGTAACTTTTCAGTTGCACTAAAGATGTCACCACTTAACGTAATTTCGGATGAATAGTGAATGCCAGTAAATTTAAAGACAGACAGAGGTAGTATTGCTTATAGGGTCTTTCTTATAGTGGTGAGGATAGATCTTTCTAAAAAAATAATGTTATGTTGAATCCTCTGTAATTGAATCGTATATTTTTAAAAGTCCATAAATACACAATTTGGTTACCTTTAGTTTTGCAGTGTTTCAGAAAATACAGTTATAGCTGCATGTATTGCTATTAAAATGAAATGAATAAATCAATTGCGCCAGGTATTGTAGTGAACAAAAAACTTTATCCTCTTCTGAAAGGGTATCAGTCAAGATTAATGACATTATCTACCAGGAAAGGTGACATCGGAGTGGTCGAGTGGAGTTAGCGCGCTCCCTTTCTGTTCACGGGTTCATTGAAAGGAGTAATTAAGAGTCCACTTTACCAAAAGCTGTAGGTCCCGTATTTAGAAGCTCACAAGTTCGTTTAGGACGTTAATAACAATTCAATCAATCAGGAAAGGTTTCCATCAAGTGTATAAAAAATTAAGGATTTGGAGAAACTAAAGCGTTATCTGCCTGACGCGTGCTTCGAATACTAGGATTTTATAGTGACCTGTGTGTAAACAATGAAAACCAAGACTATGACTAAAGTTACTGTCGGATGACGATTTTGGTTTCATTCATGAACCAGTGTTATAAATTTTAGAAGAATCGAATTCATAATGTACCGAGTAAACCTTACGTTAGTTTAGAAACGTACATGAATAGTAAATATAAGGAAATGAATGGCAAATAAAAAATAAATATGATTTCTGTATTTTTGCTTATTTGTTTTTTAAAAAAGGGCACCAGTTCCCAACTTTTACTGAAAATAGCATATTCACATATTGTAATAGCGTTACAATCTTATGACTCAGAATTACTTTTGAATCATCAAACCTCCTAATTCCATACAATTTATGCAACTTTATTATTTTCCATATTAAAATGCTTTTTCTCAATTTTCCCCAATTGTTCTCCTGGACTTCCTTTTAAAAATATACGATTCAATTATAAACTTTCCTCTAATGCATTACCTCGTTTGTGACATTGTCATGTAAGTCAAGAAAGGTGATTTTAAATTAGGGTCTCAAAAGCAAATCGATGGTACTCGTATGTAAAATACATTAAAGATACGAGGTAACTGCAAAGTACCATCGAAATGGATGCAAGTCACATTTTGAGAAACAAGAGAAGTTTGAGTTCTTCTTTTTCTATATAAGATGAAATATATGTGATACAAAATATTCATATTTTGTACAAAGTTACTCTAGACCTTCAAATGTTTCTTGAATGAAATTCGGTAGTTTCTATTAAATTGAATCAGGGGAAATAGATATCTTGAACGCTTTTACCTTTGTATACGTTCTCCCAAGTCATTCAATATGCAAAATAAAGTCATGGAATATAGTCATAAGTATATTTGACTGATATTTCAGAAACCAGAATGATGACATTTGATCTAATTTCTTCTTCTTACATCTCAAATATAACAAATGTCTGTCGTTGGCATTTCAAAATCATTGCGGATTTCAAATCATATCTTCTGGCATTTTTTCGCTATAGTATGGGGAAGAAAGAAGCTGCAGCAACAGCGTTCTTTTCTTCTCTTCATCATCATCTGACATTTTCTCTTCATTCTTTGTTTCATTTATATTTTTTTTCATTGTGATTCTTGTTTTAGGTTTTTTCTTTGCTTGTGAGTCCGAAGCAACGTTGCCAGCCACTACGATACTGACAGAACTGTACAATAATTTTGACTCTTGCACCATGTACGATAAAATGAGAAGGGTTGATAAAATATGAATGGAGAAAAGCGCACAGAATGGTGCGCTGAATGGGCGTCGAGATAATTAAGTCAGAGAAGCCTTGTAAAAAAAAAGTGTTTGTTTGAATTAAAAAACAAAAACATTTATGACCTTCAGACAACTTTGGCGCAGGCTGATGTATTACTTTTTATTGTCTCCAGCTAATAGAAATTTCTTGCAAGCTTACCATGTCAAGCGTATATACTTCCTTCAAGCTTATCAGGACAATTTTGAAGTTTGAATCGTACTTAATAATTATCACTTGACAATCTTGTCATATCAAGCTTGATACAACAAGAATGAAAAAGGCCTGCCATGTCACTAGCGGCCAAATGTATCAAAACAACCGTCTACGATGAGCTTGAATCAAACTTAGAATATAAAGTCAACTTAGTACAGTTAATTTCAAACTTGAATCAACCTTTTTGTATGAATCGTAGCTACACAAGCGAAAATCAACTTAAAAACCAAGCTTGTCATAATCTTCCATCTTGTGTAGGATATAAAGAGAGGGAAAGTGATGTAGGACACCAATTTCCAAGCATTCGTCTCGTCAGGGTAATCAATCCCGGAAGTAACACCAGCATAGGGAGTGAGTAATAAGGAAAAATATCTAACCTGCCATTAAACTGTGTGTGCTCGCTAACGCTCAATTGGCACTGATTGACGGCAAAACATGTAAAAATTGTGAAAATTTAAAAAAAGCAAGCGAAAAGAACCATTTATGGAACCTGACCACTAACCCGTCTTCGCTCACTTGACATTCAATGTGCGTGAAGCATGTATAGGATGTTGAAAATGCAAAAAAGAAGCAAAAAGGAGTATTTATTCATAAGTACTAACAAGGAAAAGTAATACAGCTGTGAAAGAGTTGATCTGTGTGGTATTCAACCTCCTGTCTCCCAGCCAAAGACTTGATCTGTGTGGTATTCAACCCCCTGTCTCCCAGCCAGGGATTCAACACTCTACCGCCTACGCTAGCAATCTAACTGCACGTAAACGATTTTCCAACGGGTCTTTAAAGCACACACGCTTTAAGTTGACAATATAACTCGTAGTTGGCAGTGCAATTATTGGGATTATTTACTCAGACGATACCGTCCTCTTTCTAAGAACATTTTATTCTAGCGCAGACACTACACATACGCACATCATTTTCAAGGAATATTCTACATTAACTCCAATATTTCTTCAGCCAAGAATACACTATAATATTAG
>JAGDQP010041819.1:0-16764 GCA_022664845.1 Lepisma saccharinum | reverse complement strand
ACTTGCTCATCGCTTGTCTTTCATACTAACTGATCCACATTTCAATGCCTTCCAATCTTAAGAGGTAATTCTGTCCCCGATGGCCTCTATCAATGGAAGCTGCTTAAAATTTGATTTTATGTGTTATTCTGTTACCTTTCAGAAAGACATTTTTACTAAACTGTACCATTTTTAACATCGTTACAAGGTGCCAAAAGATATTATTCACCTTGGGTTTAGACAGACGTTATCCGATGTTAATGCTCTTTTAGAAAATAAAGTTCATTTTTTTTTTTAATAAGGTTAGAACAAAAGGATTTTAACAAGATTACGATATGTTTGTGGATACAAATTGTTTAAAGAACAATAATGATATAAATCCACTCGAGCATAATATAAAATACAGAAGATTGATTCAGTTAAAATGGGACGAATTTACATATCTTGTTTACTGTGAAACCTCCTTGCGCCACTAGGCATAGTGTTCAGTGTGACAGCTGCGGGCCTCGATTATGGCTCGGTATCGCAACTTCCACTAATGAAGGCATCTCCGCAGGTGCATTGTCCTAGACCTGTTTATATGTATTCCAAAGACCCTCAACGGTGGTGGGACTTCATGACGCAATGCCTCTCTTTAAGAGACCAATGGCACAAAAGTTCATATGGGATGCATCCGGGAACAGAGACTCACGAAAACAGGATGACACGGATACCCATTTTAGCCTTCTTTCTGCTATAGTTGGTGATAGAAAATCAAGCAGTATGGCTGGACGCCTGATCCATGTGGATAGACATGTGATTGGTCCGTACCATACAAAGGAGGGATGTCTTCGTCGTAAATGTGGTTTATGACATTCTCCTGAAAGTACAGCGCATTGATCTTCACATTTTTTTTCAACTCGGAAAGGACACAGAAACCGGCCACTAACGTGAATCCTTTCGAAAACTTTTCACGGTTTTACCGGATGAAGTTTGAAAACGACTTTCGTCCTTTTGGTCATTTACATTTACATTACATTTAGAACCCACCTTCCACCCGTGTATCATTATTCTTTGCTCAGATTGAGTTGCGCGCTTCCAAGGAAACGCGTTACAAGCAGTTGTTCGCTTTTCTCAATTTGGGACAGGCTGTCCCTAGAGATTCTTGTAGTTCTGGCAGTCCGAGAAGCTCCTTTTTTTCCTTCGTCTTGGACTTGGGTGGTGCGGGACTTTTCTTGGACCAGGCGTCCAGAATGTAATCCTGGGGCCTGTTTCACGAAAGTACTTGTCAAGTTTTCACTCTTCGGTTTCCATTTCCAGAGGACTATCACAAGACCGCCAACCTTCCACCACAATATTTATGTTTATTGTTGTTTTGTTGCCTAGTTTTGGGAGTCAAAAGTTTACTAACAATTGAATATTGCCTAGTATAATCACACTCCTTGCACAAAATGATAGAACAGTGACTGAATGAGAACAAGGGTTTGTGGCGGAAGGTAAGCGCTCTTGAGACAGTCTTCCGGAAATTCAAACTGAACAGTGAAAAGTTGGCAAGTACTTTCTTGAAACAGGCCCCTGGTCTTGTGTTTCAAATATGAGGGGAAGGGGGTGGGGTGTATTATCTTTTTTTCTTTAATATTTCTATATTTTATGCAAAAGAACGTTTAAAACTTAGGACAAAAACAAGACATCAGAAGACAACACAAAAGCATTAACTCCAGTATGGCCTGTAAAGATACGAAATAAATTTTCTGATTAGTAACATATAAATTTCAAAACTTAATATTAAGAAAGTATTCTTATTCCCCATGTTAACACGCCACTCCGTGTCTGGTCCACCGTACCCGCCCGAATCATTGGTGAGAGTGGGCTCCGCTCTCAGGTGGGTCGGAATACCAATTTCAGCAGTTTCTTCATGGTTGGGAAGGTCATTCACACACTGCACTGAGACACTTAACACTTATTCACAGAAGAGACAGTTTCCTTAATTGTTTGCAGAATCATTTCGGAAATGTTTTCACTAGGGTTCCTCTGTTTTGGATAGTTTTTTTACACTGTTATTTGCAATCTAATTTCCGCTATTAACCACCACCACAAGTAAAACAAAAGAAGATCGAGTATTGTATGAGCGTTCATTACTGCAGGTTTCCCGCAGTAAAATACTTTGCCGGAAGTTGTTACTGGATTCCAGTAATACATTCACACTTCACTTTCACTCAAGTTCCATTCAGACTTCACTGTTTTCGTATTGTTTGTATTTCACGTTATTTTCGGGTTTTCTTATGTTCATATTGTCTGTTTGTTTATTGTTTTAGTTCACTTTCATCTACGATGGGATTTCGCACGTATCCCATTTTTCGGACGACCGGTCTCTCGGATGTCAGGATAGATACTCGAATAAATGGTGTATCTTGTTGACCAGCAGTCCTCACCTGCGTTTCCGGTTCTCGATGGTCTTGTTGATCATTTTATGTACCACTCCTATCCGTGGCCGCCCCCTAAATAATCTTCTTCCTGTGGTATGAAGAGATTTTGTTAGCGAGTTCCCGGAGGACAACCGCATGTTCAGGTCTTCGCAAAACATCTGTAGTTTCCACGCCCTCCAGGAGTCTTCGTCTTCTACTAGATTGTCACTTTGTCATTTTTTTGTCCCTGGTCATCCTGTATAATTGTATAATTACAGTTTTTCCTAGGACATCTGATAACAATATAATTTATGATCTCTAGAATAAAAAAAAAATCATTTCTCTAGCTTCGATAGTTTTGAAGCACCATTCATTTCAAAATATGACGATTTACGTGTTTTTCACTGTCGGCTCGGGGAGAGGCAATTTTGAACGGGTCCTAACTCAGCCAATTTTTTTTTTCGCAAAACTCCTTTCTTTACCGTTCATGTTTCCAATAGGAGAAACTACCATATTTTTTCAACAAAATTGGAGGTGGTGACCAGACACCGACTACCTGAGTTGAGAAGGAAACACCCTACATTCGAATAACCAGTTGTTCCTTGTTGAACGAATAGACAATGAAAAATGCTGAGAATAGTGACTATTATCGAGAATATTTTCGCGTCGCCAGACGTACGTTTCATCAGTCAAAAATAAGGTAAGGTGATATGAAGAAAAGAAGAATTTAGGAATAAGCAATACGTATGACCTTGCCAACGCACTGTTTATTCCCAAAATGTCGTTTTATCAGAATAACCTCACCTTAAAATCGACTGATGAAACGTACATCTGGTGACGCGAAAATATTATTGGTAATAGTTACTATTCTCAGCATTTTTCATTGTCTATTTGTTCAACCAGGAACATCTGGTTATTAATGGAATGTAAATGAAGTTGCTTTTACCTTACGTGCTTCTTTTACTATGTGAAGAATACTTATATACTAATACTCTTCCTGTTTGCTTTTTAAAGTACTTTCTTTTGTAAACATCATTTTAAAGTTGAGAAGATAATATCTTACAAGCTTTACAATTAATTAACTTAGTAATCTTTTTAAGGCTAATTTAACTTGTGGACAAACACCGTACACGTGGGTTTTCAAGTTCTTCCGTTTGCCTCCCATTTTCTTCGTTTCTTCAATTCTCACATCATCATCCATATGGCCTGAGCCATATTTACCTTAAAGCCTCAGAGAAATAGTCGAACCTCATGACGCTAAATCGCTGCAAAATGATATCGATCGCTTTAGTACGTGGTGTAATGACTAGTGCGTAAAAATTAACTCCCAGAAATGCAGCGCACTCACGATTTTTTTTAAAGAGAACACAAATTTCTTCTGTTTACACGATTAACAATACACCTATTAAGAAAGTAAGAAAGATCTTGGAATTATCATTGATAGTGAGCCCACCTTCTTCGATCATATTACTTCTGTCACAAAACAGTCTATTCGTCTGTTGGGCCTTTTGTACCGACTTAAGGAAGTACGTGACTTTTCCTCTCTTGTCACCTACAAAGCACTAATTTCTCCGAAATTAGAGTATTGCTACCCGATCTGGTTGACGGCCAGTCCAACTCAACATCTCAAGATTGAACTCTGTACCTCTACCTAGGTACTGTACGTTGCAGAATACCAACGACTCGCAGCATGAGTAAACAGGATCTTTTAAATACTCTTAAACATTCACTCACCGGAAATCCGGAGAAAAATCTCAAATTCTTGTATAAATTAGCCAATGGTAAATTCAGATCTAAATCTCTCTTGCCTGAACTTCATTTCCGCATTCCTACTAGACTCACTCGACTCACTCACATATATTTTACCTAGGTCGGCTCAGGCTTTCCCTTATCCAGCGCTCGCTCTTACTAAACTCTACAATGATCTACCGATGAACATTGATGAACGATGAACATACTATCTACTATTTAGCACGGAAACTACTTTTAATTCAGCAGTGAGACGCTTTCTATGTTCCCGCTAACTAGTATCTCGACGTTAGATTTGTTTTCTTTGATGTTGTTGTTTTTGTTGATATTATTTTCTCCTCCAATTGCTAAACATTCTAATGTAAAATGGCTAACCAGCTATATTTAGAATTCAAAGACTAATTTAGCAATAACTAATTTTTTACTCAGAGAAAAAGTAAATATTCTACAAGTTTTGCGTAGTGTTAACTATTTATTATTCGTTTAGAAATTGTATTGCACAGATTCGTGTGTAAGAATTTAAACTAGTAGTGCACATAATTAAAAGTTCCTCGATATTACCATAGACCTCATAATAGATACTTATCACGCTTCTCCATTTCTGGCTGCGCTAAAACTAATTTTTTTTTTGTACAGGAGCATGTGATTTTGAATTCATTCGCTAGGTTACTCTGGCATCGACCTCATATTTTGTTAGTTAAAAAAAGTTTTTTTTTTGTTTGTTTGTTTCGATTGTCCATAAAACCTGATGTTACTTAAATGTTTATCTTTTTCGTCTCTCTATTTAATTTTGTTATAAGCTAACGAACTCATTAAGAAAATGTGCATCTTAAGTTACCGAATACGCACCTGTTTTGTTCTATAGCTTTTTTCCTTTCAAAATCGTAATGTCGTCGTACATAAATATAAACACTTGTTCGTTTAGATATATAGGAAAAATCTGATCTCGCAATGAAGTCTGCGTTCCTTAGAGAAATATGATCTTTACATAAAATGTTTATGGCTCGGTATTCTATAACACTTTGGAGTTATGACAAAATTAGAAGCTTTCATTCCTTATACTAAAGAACTTGCGATTAAGAGGAAAATTGTTACGTTATAAAAAAAAATTGAAATAAAAGCCATGTCGGCCAGTTCGTGTTTTTTTTTTTTTATATTGTAAACGAAACGTATCTTCAGTAACGAAAGCTCGCTACTTGTAAGTATTTGTGTTACTGATTTTTCACGCATTGTTCTGTGCACATAAGTACAGTAAATGTAAATGAAAAACTTGGAAAGTGAAAGTACTTAGAAACAACGAAACGTGAGGACCAAGACTTTTTTTTTAAGTGAGATTTTGCCATTGGAGGCAAGTTCACGGGTAACGAGAGAAAACTTCAGACAGAAAATGATAGCATGGACTAGTTAAATAGCCATTGTAAACCACTCTAGATCGTAACATGATAGACAGATAGTAGACGCTTAAATGTAAGAAAGGGCAGCAAGGGTACTCAATACTCAGTCAAGGTTATGAGGTCATGAAGGGAAGAACGAGACATCACTTTTTAAAAAATACAGAACAGTCTCCTTTTACTCATTACTATTTATTCTTTGTGTAGAGCCTAAACTAGCATTTTTTTCCCATTTGAATGAAAGCTTTATTTTTCTTTATTGCTTTTGTCATATCTAAAGAGGCTAAGTTCATTTCTGGTCAGACCGCTTTAATCGATGCTTTGTGCCAGTATCAATATGCTGACAACTATATATATATTATTCGTGTAATACATTTTCATTACGTTTCAGTTATGTGTTTAACATAACTCCGAACATTTTATTAGACTTGTAGTAAGTGTTTTTTTGTTCGCCTTGTTCACTTTTGTGGTTTATTGTTGACATTTCATTCCCTTTGACATGACAGCCGTCCCGTCATTTAAGGTAGGCTTTCAGTAAAATTTTTGTGCGCAGGAGGCACCAGCTTGGCAGAATTATATATGCATGTCTTCTATTCGGCAGTAATATAATTAATTTGAGTTCAATCTTTACGACGTTGTCCAAACGCCAATGATAATGAAGAACATTATATTTACAAAATTTTTGTTCAGGGTACCCATTTTACTGTTAACATCTGAGGTCACGTTAATAATACAGAAGAAACCTTTCCTTAATATATGGTTTATTATTAACATTCATAACATTTAACATTCTTTTGATTCCAGCATCCACTAACATATCTTCCTACTGCCCAGGGAGATGATGAATCGTGGCATATCCCGTACGATGAAGAGTTTGTGGCAAACGTCAGTTGGTCTATTGAAGCTCCACAGAAGTGGTTATGTCTGTCGAAACAACCATCCATTGGACCAGTGCTGGAAAAAACAGTAAAAATGAAGAAATCTGAAACAGCTTCTAAGAAACAGTTCCGTATTACTAAAGACATTTTTGAAAAATTTGTAATTTTGTATTTTATTGTTTTATTTGTTACACATATTATATGTTACAGGTTAGTAAATATTTGTGTACGAGCGTGTGGTAATTGAATTGAAATTATTTACGACTTTTGGGCTACTCGGGTTCAGGCCAAGTGTTTGAGAGTGATACGTTTTTATAATTTATAAAATTTGGCACAATATCAGGGAGTTTGTTTATGTTTAGAAGATTGGCATCAGTTAATAGTTTTATATGTTTTGACATTGGAAGTAATTTTCCGGTTTGGTGCCTTCACTGATTTTCTGCGTAGTAAACATCAGTTGGTATTAATACTTTTGATGTCAACGAAAAGATCCTATTACTGTGTTATCACAGAATTCGCAGTATATGGAATTTAATGAAGTGTTTTCAACCTCTGTGATACTTACTGATGAAATTCAATCTGCCTTTGAGGGTTGGCTGGTTTAAACCAGATGGTTAAAAAAACGAAAAAAAAAAGGACTTTGTTTAAGTAAATACAACTATATAGTATATAACAAGTATTTATCCAGTTAAGAGTTAGGACACCACTCGTACTGATATAATTCTTGCAATGGGGTTTGAAGCCCAGAACCTCGGAGCCATCGCGGTCTGCATATCTAGAGTTTGGGTTCTTATTATTTTGTGATCATTAGGGATCGAAGCCCGAAGCCCTGGAATTCAATAGGCACTTCCTTTAACTTGTGCGTAGGGGTCAGAAAGTCTAATATTTGGGCTGATATGTGTGGTATATTCAGTGGGAACCATTTATGTAGCTTTTCAAGCTGAAAAGGGCTCCAGGTTTCATCAGTAGTTCTCAACCCCTAGTAGCAAGTAGCTGCTAGCTTTTATATGTTATTATTTAGGTTTAGGTGCTTTTAGGCACTTTATTTTGGATTCCGAAGTGTGGCGTTTGTTCTCACCTGTCTCTCAAAAAGTGTTCCGCATAATCGAACAATCGTTTATAGCTCAGGCGTCGTCTGCAAGTGTAGAGCGAATTTTTTCTTCGTTTGGTCTGATTCAATCAAAACTTCGCAATAAATTAGGCACAGAGAAAGCATCCAAATTAATATTCTTGTTTAAAGTTTTCAATAAAGAAATAACTTTGGATGAACATTAAGGTCGTAAATTTGCTGCTGGTTTTTCCTTTTAAAGACATCAGGACTTATCTTTATTATTTTTAGAAATACTGGCTCAAGACTCAAGACCCACATTTGCGTGCTGCTGAATGTGTATTATCCCACTGTGAAAGTTAGCTATTTAAAAATAATGTATATTAAGTTATGTAAGTTCATACTATAAAAGTACAGAAAAGCTATGTTAATCCATCATCAGTTACTTACAAAATTAATATTTACTCGAGTTGTTATTGAATAAGTACAGATTAAAATATTGTTGTCCGCATGTAGAACAAAAACAACAAATAATGGCAGTTATCAGAGTATACATTTAGTCTTCCTGCTAAGCAACTAATTTAAACAAAAAACCTGGTTTAAAAAAAAAAAACTGGTTTAAACCATAAAAACTTGTTTTTTTTTTAAAAAACTTTTTTTTTCAACCCTGCCTTTTAACTTAATTTATGGTCTTTAGGCACCTATGGTTTAGGCCGGCATAAGAGTGGAGAGAGGGTGTGGGAAGAAAGTCGAATAGGGCTTAGTTTTGAAAGACCATCCAAGCGTTGCCCTGAGTACTGAGAAGAAACGCTGGAAAAACTTCAATTAGGATGGCTGGCCGCCGGGAGAATGCAATCTGCAGTAGTCCATAATGTGAATTATGTCATGCATTAGTTACATTTTTGTTTTTGCTTCCATTGCTTCCCTCCTTCTCTAAAACGAAATTATTTATGTGTGTATTATGTAAGGATTGTATCAGATGTAGAGTGAGATTTAGACAATAGAATACGAGCATGATTTAAAATTTGAGAGGTACACGATTGCATGCATATTTACTTACATTGAGGTGTAGATTAGGAAAATCTCGAAAGAGTAGATGCGGAATCAAATAAAAATAATACATAAAAAGAACGAAGCTGACACGTATTTATATTTACTATTTCATTGTTCATTGCAGTTCCAATGCTGAACAGTCACACGACGATTTGTGTAGGATATAAGTGTGACGTTTTGCAGTTCTTAAACTTGTATTAACTTCTTCAGAGTATTAAAACAGTAGGTATAAAGTAGAAAACAGGGGACCCTTCGCACGTAAACAGTATTGTATATTTTCTTCAACTTTTTTTTTTCTCTCTGTTATCGAATTGTTGTCCTGCTTTCTTTTACTTTATACAATGTGCATACTGTTTTAATACTCTGAGGAAACTGTTAGAAGTTTTAAAACACCAAAACGTTAGATTCACATTGTAATTGGGTCTACAATCAACAATGGAACAATAATTAAACAATGTAGATTCATTTATAAGTATCCCCCCCCCCCGAAAAAAAGAAGCTCGAAGTAAGATCTCAGAGGATTGTGGGAAGAAATATAGTAATTGAAAACTTTACACCAAGAGGAAGGGGATCTACTCTAATTGAGAAGGTGGAGCAGATTCATACCCTACTCACGTTAATTATCTTGAGTTTTTTTCTTCTTTTTTTTTTTCTGTGGTCTCTCTAAGTTCTATCTGGCAGCTTGCATCTAGGTTGAGGTCAGGACCATAACGCAAAGAAATAGTAAGTTGAATACTATGTGTAAGTTGTGAAAATAATGAAAAGGCCCTAAATGTAAAGAGGAAGACAAAACTGTCGAGCGTGAAGGAGTAAACTATTGGATTAGCTTGCTACCATTCTCAGCACAAACTTGAGAGAAAACCAGGTATAGTGATTAAGTAACTGGAGTATGAGTAAACTGATTACTACCCTGGGAAATGTTCAATCGGAAATAAATAAGGTTTCCAGGAATAACGGCTGTACCTAATATTTTTTTACTGTCAAACGTTTGGACACTTTACTACATACCAACTAAACTGCATTTGAAGATCAACTACTTATCCAAGTGTGTCCGGAAAACCTACAAAATTAACTGTATTTCACTTTCTAGAAAAGTTGTTTTTTTTTTTTTTTTTTAACTAAACATTTTTCAGCGTATTAGAGTTAAAATTTTAACTAGCTCCATTAGAATACAGCATACTTAAAACAGTTAATAAAACTTACGCGCTGCAGCAGTATTTTATGTAATGAGAAATATGTAAAAGGAGAAGCTTTTGTGGCTCCTGGAGTCCTTGTGTTTGCATTGCAGATAATATTGCAGTCTTTTACACCTTCTTCGAAAGTAGTTTTCCAGTGTGTATAAGAAAGTATCATCTTTGGATGTAAGAGCACCTGTAGAACACCTTAGGCACCAATAACGGTCGAAGAATGTTTCATCATAGTTGCTCTGCATTTTCACTTAAAAAGAAAACAGGATAAATAATTAGAAAGGTTATATTATGAACATATTCAATGTATTTCACATTCAATTTTTTTTTTTCTCAAGTATTCTTAAACAGTATTAAAAATTAATTCCGAAAGTTCAAAGATTTGTCAGTTTGGATTTTAAAGAATGCTTGCTTATAGCCTAAAAGTTATATTTAATTCAGAATTTACATTTTAAATACCGACTAAACTTAGTGCGAAAAATCTGTAGATGATTAATAGATAAACATGGGTTTAAAATTGTATGACTTCAGAGAAAATCGATCTCAAAGGTCGATAACTCCAAAATTACAAGTCAAAATTTTGGGCTGAACTTATATAGATGCAAAATTACTATCTATTTTTTGCGCGGTTCGGATAACTCAGTTTTACTGGTAAGTGTTTCGTACACAAAAGTCGAAAAATTTAGAATACTATAGGCTTTGAATATGGAAGGACCAGAATTGAGACAAGATAGTGGTTGAATTAGAATTTTGCTGGAATGTTTAAATACTTGTGAATTGAAGATAGTGATTGTTTTATAACTGACATTGGTTACAATAAGTAAGTAGGTAGGTTTTTCGGGAAATTAGAATTTTTTATCGAATTTCGGGCTACTGTAACTGTATTAATAATAAAATTCATTTCCGAGTTAAGTTGTCCTTACCTTATTCGATATGATATGAAGTTGTAGCTATCGCCTGCCTATGAGTGGCTGTATCAGGTATATTCACAATACAGTTCGCACTGTGGACAGAGGGTTCCCGGTTAACTGAATGTTGGAAATTTTCGCCTTCGCTAGGCGTGGTCTCGAGTTCTAACACGATGAGAATATGGCTTTTAGGCATCTTAGCCTCAGGCTGGGATAGGGCTGGGAAAAGGATATTGGAAGGTAGTTGGCCAGGGCCTATTTTGTGGATACTATGGTGTCTGATGTGACTGACTTCAGGAAGAACCTCAGGAGTGACGCTAAGAGTAAGAGCAGGGCCGGCTCGAGGGGTTTCGAACTTTCCCTCCGAACAGAGCACCACAAATTTCGGTTGCGAGTGTATCTTATGAATTCAATATATTAAATTACTATTTATGAGGGCACATCGAAAATTTGGAACAGAGCGCCGATTGACTTTTAGAGCCGGCTCTGAGTAAGAGTACATGAAACACTGGTTCGGAGTACTGTTCTTTGAGGTTCACACACTCTTTAAGGACGTACAAACACTGTGAACTACGGAAAATAATTCATGTGTTAGGATCTCCATATTATTCTCCGAAAGCCAGTCAAACTCTTATTACTTTGATGTGATCGCATGGCTGTTGGGCTTGTACCGTGTATTTTGTCTCCTGGCTGTTGGACTACCTACATGATGGATGCATGCATTTTTTATCGGGAAACTACAAGGATCATGTATGCTGATTACTCGTCACCGAATTTTGATAAAGGAGTTTTACTTTTTCAAAATTTGAAAATAGAGTACTATTATTTCTACAATTTCACATTCCCTTTTAAAAATTAAACAATTTGATGAAGCGCAATATTTCTGTAAATGAAACTTGTGACGCAGTTCGATCATTAAGCTACCGTGGAGGTAAGATAGAGTGGTGGGGAGTGGCGTTGTATGTTGATCTGCGCATCTCCACTTTGCATCCGGATTCAAACCTAAGCGAGTCCGGTTAATACTAGGCTCATTCGTTGGGAGCTACGTGCCCAAGTAGGACAAACTTCAGCTAAAAGAAAACTAGCGTTTGTTGAAAAAAATTTTTCGATGGAGGAGACATTATCGGAAATCCGTCTACCGAAACTTACTCGGTACTGAGTACTTTCCGAGGGAACATAGCACCCTGCGATCATCCTGAAGCCACCGAACTTGTAAGAAAGATAGAAAATAACTATCTGTAGTACTCTATACGTACAGGTATTGGATAAAAAAATAAGAACGCCTGTGAAATTCACACGATTATTAAGGTGTTGGACCGCCATTTGCCCCTATTACAGCTTCGATCCTACGGGAAATCGATTTATACAAATGCTGAACAGTCCCCCAGTGGAATATTGTACCACACTTCCAGAACATCCGCCAATTACTGCAAGAATGTTGAAGGTATTCTGCGCGCAGTTGTTAGATAATATGCAAGTGTGGAGATTGAGCTGACCAGGGATGATGTGTTTTGTCTTTGTGCTCTTCAAACTACGCTTGCACTGACCCGGCTCTGTGAATACGTGCATTATCGTTCTAGAAATTAGCATTCTTGTTTGGAAACAAACTTGAAAACCTAATTACCTAAAATGTCTAGATATTCGCACGCTGTAACAAGACCAGTCAGGATGATGATGGGGACTACCTAAAACGACGAAATCGCTGCTCGAATCATCACGGAGTCACCGCCATGCTTGTTAGCACGAGACACTTTGGATCATAGACTTCTTTGGGGGTTCGCCACACACAAACACGACCGTTTGTTGGGAAGAAAGTAAACTGATTTGTCTGAAAATATAACATTTTTTCCGTTCCTTAGCTGTCTTATGTCTTTACATAACTTTTTGCGTAGTTTGGTGTTGGCATGTGAAATTAACGGTTTAAAAATTGCCACTCGACCATGAAAATTGTTTTTGTTCAGTTCTTGGCGAACAGTTTTTGTAGAAACAGGGTCGGTATGATGACAATTCACTTCTGCTGTCAATTCTACTGCGGTGGTTCGGGGATGCTTCGCCAGAATCCGCGTTTGCATTCTGCGATCCCTAGCAGTTATCTTCGGCTTTCGCTCACTATTCTTCTTAGCCGATGTCTTGCCATATTTTTTATACGCAGTCATGACACCCTAGACTGTTGTTGGTGATACACTGAGTAGCCGAGCACTTTCCCTTACGGTTGCCCCTGTCATACCTTGCCCCTTGGCATGACATAGAAACAAGCGGCTTAAACCCTTGTAACATCAGTGCTGCCAAGCTGGAAACACAACTCCCCATTTCCTAGAGCTGTTCGTGTTTTTTTTTTTTCATCCAATACTTATACGTATATTTATCATGCACAACGAATTACTGATGGAAAAATATTTAGTTCCGGTTGGTCTAATGGTTTACATCCTCGATTTTCAGGGTTCCAAATCAGTGAACACATTGGTTTGAAGCCCGCTTCCACGAAAATTCTAGATCCCATTATTACATGCTCACAAGCTCGTTTAGAACGTTCACAAAAATCAAAACAGACGGAAACTAGTAATTGAGAAAGTTAATTTATTTGTTATTAAAAGTTAAGTACTGGTTCGTACCAGTCAGCTGTGGAATATATTAATACGTTCCGTAATGTATACGCAGGCAGGAAATTTATGTGATGTTCGTTATTTGTTTTAATTATTTATCATCATTATTTAAGCATTGATATGTTACGTTTAATTTTTTTTTCTATTAATTCCATTTCTTTGAATGTGTGACCGTTTTTATTCAATTGAGCATTACTGGAAGTCACTAAGATTATAGAAGAGTTGCGGCAGGGATAACAACTTAAGAACCCGAAGAAAGTATCTGCTTACTGATAAGAAATGTTATCGTTATTTATTTGAGAACAAATTCAGGTCAATAGATGGCAGGACAGTCTTTGCCTTTACAATTGTTAAGTTCTTCGTTATAATGAACTATTTAAAAGCGACAATCTGTACATTTCTTGTAGTTATTATAGTGCGAATTCATTGCTTAGGTATTTTTAAACTTCTATCCTAGTTTTATGTGTTTTGCGAGCTTTTCCCTAGAGTCTCACAATCATTACACTTATATAAAGGCTAGAGGTTGGGATCAAAGGTAACGTTGACGAGTATGAACTATAATTTTTGCTCAGGTGCGGGCTTGCTAACAGAGACTTAGTCTGTGTTAGTATAGGCCTGCGCCGCTAAATCTTAATTTCAAAATAAATAGATTTTATAATCAGTATTATTGGTATTTGATAAGGTTAGTTGTTTGTTAAGTGATAATACTAACAATTTTTTGTTTTGAGAAATGAGACTGCTGCGCATGTGTTTCAATAATTTGTATTTAAAATTATCTGCGGTGGATACCTTGATTTTAATTAAGTGTAACTGGTATAACATGCAATTTCCTACAACTGCAAATCCTTAATTTAATGTAAACATAACATACATAGAAACGCTGATACCTAGTGTTATGGACGTAAAGCTGTATCAGAATTGGACCAAAACGATAGTCTGTTTCATGTCAACTCGTGATTCAGCGTTGTGCGTGAAACAACCTAACTGAATTGAATTTTATTTGTGAACTTTAGACATGGCTGACGATGGGATAGGATAGGGAAAATTCGTGGCTAGAAGTGGACCAGGACCTAAGTTGAAGGTACCATTTCCGCGATTGAGCAAGTGCCGCATAAACAGGTTTCGCAAAGTAAGGATTTTATTGACAAGAAATTAAATGATTTAATAGGACAATCTTAGGCCAATTATCAACATAACTTCAATATATGTATTGGGTACTATTTCGAGTGTGATTTGCTGGGCCGACCCCGCTCACGCCATTATTTGTCGAGACAACGTAATTTCCATCGAAACTTCGAGCATCTTTTGCTCCGAAACTAAACTGATTTTGGATTTTCTTCGAAGGAACTTTTTTCTTCTTTCGATGACCCACCTCCCGAAGTTTGACCAATTATTTCAGAGACACACTGTATGAGATCATTTTAAGATAATATAAATTAATCATTTCATTAACTTTAATATCCGATTACACAAGTGACAAGAAAAAATCCTACTGTTTATTGCACTGTACACATTTTAACTTATTCCAAGACAGGGACTGGTTTTGAATTTCATGTATGTTTATACTTATGTGGTCTAACTCTTGAATAAACCACGGATTTAAGGAAGATATTACATTTTGTAGAGAATATTTTCATTAAGATACATATAGAAGAAGTTAAAAAGAAATCAGTATAAAACACTCCTTACGTGGGTCTATTATCCGATGGATTTATGGACTGTTTGAAATTCTGTCTCATGAAATCCAAAAAGCATCTTCAGCGTGTTGTTTGTGTCCCATTTAACAAAGTTTTTTATATGTCAAAACTGCAAATGTGGAGGAAATCATACCATATTAAAAGACGTGTCTGTGTATTTGAACGAACAAATCACTAGAACGTACAAAAGAAAATTATAAAATAAACCGCCTACAAACATACATTATGATGTAAATAATAATAATAAAATATCAACAGTTAGACTTGAAAAAGGAAAAAGCTGCAAAGGTTTTCTGAAAAAATCAGTTTTATCTTTAGTAAGATTTGCTAAGTATCAATTTGATTATCGCCAACCACTCATTTCTCGTAACAAGAAACTTCTATTCAGTAAGTACAACTTAATGGGATATCAGCTGGTAACTTTTAATTCCCCTTCTATTATGAAAACCATCATTGGAAAGAAAGGATCACTGTATGAAAGAAAAGCCTGGTAAATATGACATCCTCATAAGAATGTTGACTGGGGCCATTGAGAGATATGTCATAAAAATGGAAGTATATGCCGGAAAGGACAGTCAACCTGCTGAAGAAAGAAAAGCACTGCAAGTTGTCAAAAAACTGGTAGATCCCATAAAAATACAGGCTATAACGTGCACACTGATAGGTATTACACATCTGTCGAACTTGTCGATGTGCTGTATACTGATTTTAAACTCACCTTGGTGGGTGCTCTCAAAGCCAACACAAGAGATATCCCAAAGTGGCTGAAACAACAGATTCGAGAGAATTATATTCATCGAAGTTCGCTTTTACCGAACCGGCTACCAAAAAGCCACCAGTTGCTGTGGTTTCTTATATAACCAAGGAGATACCGAAGAAAAATTTCTTGATGCTCTCCGCTCAACATAGAGATGCTGAAGAAGAAGCCAGGTCTCCTAAAAAGAAGACTCACATCGACCTATATTACAATTCGACAAAACGAGGAGTGGACTCCATAGACTAAATGGCTCGTTACTACACTACAAAGAGAGGTACTAGAAGATGGCCAATGTCAGTCGCTGATTGATATATGCGCTATCAATTCATACACTCTTTACATTGAGAATGTTCCCATATTTTTCCCAACAAGGGAAAAATAACATACGAGAGATGTATCTACAAGAATTGGGAAAACTACTGGTGCAGCCAAGAGCGTTCTCAGAATCTCCGAGGACTACACTTATCGATAGTGAAATCCATGGAGCACATACTTGATAGAGAACTTCAACGACAGAATATCATCATCCAAGAAGAACATCCTCTGAAGAGAAGTTGTTACATCTGTATGAATCAGGCAATATATAGGAAAGATCATCAAAATGTCACCAAACGTAATATCAAATGTGCAAATTGTGGACTCAATTTGTGTATAAAACATTCTGATGCAAAAGTTGTGTACGCTGGAGCAACTTGCACTGTAAATGGTAACGATCAAACACATGTGTTCGTTCTCCAAATGAGTAAATATGTAACTCATACTTCTTAAAAGTTTTGCACAAACCAAACGCTTAAAACAATGGCCAAATAATATAAACAAGTGCTAGAAGACCAATAGTAATTTCTAAGTTCAATAAACTATTTTTTGTTCATCTACAAACAATTTATATCGATTTTTATGTGTTGGGCAATTTTTGCCCAACCTTGGTAATCCACGGTACACAAAATATCGTGGTATTTCTAGGATTAAGTTTCCTCCTGCACTATATCAAAATTAATTAACTCATAAGGGAAAAAGTGTCAAGTTATTTCATTAATTTAACTCTACATTTTCCCTAATCATAATACTTTTTTAATTACCAATTTGAGTATCATCACGCATTTCCCTTATTATTCATGTGATATAATTTC
>JAGDQP010041818.1:6674-16764 GCA_022664845.1 Lepisma saccharinum | reverse complement strand
ATATATATATATATATATATATATATATATATATATATATATATATTGTAGCAGCCGCTTCGTTGAAACTGTTTCTATTGTTTTCATTTCTGCCTTTATGCAGTTATTCTTTACTCTTTTAAATTAATAAGATAATTAATACATTGTTACTACCTGATTTTATTTTCGAATAAAATCCTAATTAACATGTATGCATTTGTTTCTTCTCTATCGTTGTGTGTTCTTTTAAGTGAGTTTCCCTTTCGAGAGTGAACAGAGGAACCTGGGCTTCCCAGAATGCTCTGGGTACCGTGGCTGATTTCATGACTTAAAATTAGTGGATTATGGCAACATCCACTCCTAAATTAATAATCCTTTGTGGTGACAACGTAATTTGTAGTTCTATGACTACAGTAAGGTAACAAGTAACGTATTATTAATTAATTATAAACTTACATCCATTTACTAATGATATAAAACGAAAACTTCAAATGACGACTTTGAAACATGTGCCCTCATTCCCGCCGAGGAAGATTTTGAGCTTTTCTACAAAACAATTTCTCTTAGATTAGTTTTGTTTTCGTCAGTTTAGTAGTTTTGTTTCATGTGTTAGTGAAAACTAATAATGATGAAGTAAGAATATAGTACTTCCCTAATAGACGAAGGTGTGCAGTGCTTGACCGGCAAAGTGAACGTAAGTCTTATGCATCCAGCATATAAAATAACTTCGTGTATGAAGCTAAACATTACAATATGAAGCATCTTCAAAAGAAGGAAAGGCGAATTTCAACCGCTTTTGTTATCTACTTATTGTGTATTTAATTAGGCTACCTAGCCTTCGTTCAGCTATACTTTACGTGTGCAAACCATAACTAATATAGAATTCTATTGTGAAGTGCCAATCTGAACACGATCTGTGTTCTCGTTGTCATTTGTTGTGCCTGTGATATAATAAGTATTAGGCCTTATCAGATCTCATTTGTGACTTTCGAGTTACATAAACTATTACAGTCACTGTGTATGATAACGCATGCACTTGTTGTTTGTCCCACGATGTTCCTTTTACAGGCCAAATTTAATGTTACATCAGTATTAAATTATGTGCACGTAATATGTAATATCGGGTATGGTATAGATTACCTACTCCTCAATGTATTATTAAACCTAGGCCTACTTTTGGTGTTAATTCTCAAAGGTAAGAATACAGGTTTGATCTTGTCAAGTTTAAGATTGTATACAAGTATATATTTTAAGAGAACGGTATCTTTCTTATGGTTCACGCCAATTTTGCTCCTATCAATGGCCGTATTTTATTTTACTTCTCGAAACGCAAGAGTAACTTCAATGTGAAAGTTTCAATTTACGTTTTTGTTTCTTACATGCTTTTATTATTATTTTACACAATGACATATTAAAACTATTCAATATAATCACGGCCTACAAGTACGTTAAATTGTTAACAGATGGCAGTAACGAGCACTATTAATTCATGTGCTTTTAAGTTCTTGAAAAATGCTTTACTAGCATTCATTAAAAAAGTATACGATTGTCAGATGTAAAAACCCACATTTTTTACAGAAAAAAGAGGTAATTCTTTTTAAATACGAGAGTTCTAAAGAGCATTATTAGAGATATCTTATGATTTAATCATGAAAATAAAAAAAAAGGAGCTGATATAAATTAGTGTTGAAGCTACCAAACTATATCAATATCTTAAAAAGTATTAAAAGTAAAAATCAATTTTAAATGAATAAAACGAACTAAATGACGTGTTAAGGCATACAGAAACGTTATTCACCACTTATACTATTTCTTTCGATCCATTTTTGCGATCTCTTTTTAACAATACTAACAAATCAAATACCATTTGTATGTCAATGACAAGCAGTCGGAAGACTGAATACGTCATAACATTGCGGTACCCGATTAAGCGCAAGGCTGAGACTCTTTTGAAGCAAGTCTTTATAACTCTTGATAGATTCATCACAGAAAGAAAAGAAAATGTTTTCCGTAGTCTGCTTTAATAGAAGAATTTTTTATTACAATAAAAAAATACTACCGGAAATGTCCATTGTTGGTGAGGACTTTGATTTATTAGTTCTTTTAATTTCCTTAACTCCAGATGGGAACGATGTAATCTTCGTAAAGCCAGGAAAAGGAAAGGTACCCACTAAAACGTACTCTGCCACGAAACTGAAGGAGAAGCACCCTAACCCCAAAGAGCACTTCCTGTTCGCTCATGCGGTAAGTGGTTCTGACACGACTTCAGCCTATTTTCACAAAGGAAAGACCAAGACAATTGCACTACTTAACAAGAGAGAAGACATTCGAGATGCTATAAGTATCTTCAATAATCCTGATGCTACCAAGAATAAGATATGTGATGCAGGAGAAATGTTCATCCTTGGATTATACGGAGCTAACAAATCAGATAAATGTCTTCATGGCTACAGGTATAAATGTTTTAACAGAGAAATTGCAAAAAAGGAAAATCAAAGTGAAGTTGGATTGTCTTCCTCCGACTTCAGATGCAGCCTCCATGTACTAATAATAGTCAATTATCCTATAAAAGTACAATATTCCGGTAACAGAGACAATTTTCGGCTATTTTATAATTTCAAGACAGGAAATCACCACAATTTCTGGAGAACCATGAGCACTCAAGAAAAATGTAAAAGTTCTATTTAATAGAAAATTGTTTACTCTTTCAAAATGGTCCACTTCATTTTCTTTCTAAAGTTAACCATTTTTGATAAATTAGCCAAAAACCGAATGAAGGTGCCTGATCGTTCACCATTTTTACAAGATGGCGACGTCAGCACAAGTTGGACTATTCAAGACTTTTAGTATGTTGATGAGGACCACAATTACAACAATCTTGTGAAGAGACAATTTCATCCCAAGGAAGAAAATCACAAATATATCTCTAGGGGTGTCGATGTGCTGACCACACATCAGCTCACCAAAAAATGTCGTGTGGATGGTGATAGTTCTTTGGGGCTCTGAAGTCAGGGAGTATAGTTTAATTTAGTTTAAGAATTGAATAATGATCAATTATTCCCAAAAACATTTCAATAATCCTCCAAAAGTGACAAATTTTAGAAAATTGATAATTTCATAATCCGAAAAGTGGCCATATTTTTTAGAGAATAAAGTTACCTTTATCTTTTGAGAAAAATGTAAAAGCTCTAATAGGAACTTTTCTAAAATTGGTCCAGTTTATTTTCTTTCTAAAATTAATCGTTTTTGAGAAATTAGCCGAAAAACAAATGAAGATGTGTGATCGTCCGTCATTTTCCAACATGGCGGAGTTAGCATAAGGAGGATCATTCAGGACTTTTAGTATGTTGATTAGGACCACCATTACAACAATAGTGTGAAGAGAAAAAATCATTACCAATTATGTCCACGAGAGGTATATAATTCGACTGGCCTATGGTATGAAATCAAATAAAATAATTACATTTTTAAAAATAATTGGAAACACAACTGCGGGCATGCGGCATATTAAGTAGCAGCAGAACGCATGTACGTCCTGTCCCAGTACATAAATATCAAATTTGGTGTGTAGACATCCAAAAGTATGGAAACAATCTGAAATATTAAATTTGTCAAATTGGTTAGCAACACTGATAACTTCGGCACCTGTAGTACTTAATGGCCTGTCACAGTAGCTAAATACCAAGTTTAGTTCTGATACGTACAACGATGCGAGAACAATTAGAAATATTAAAAATTTGAAATTGATTGGCAACGCTGAGGGGTACGGTCCCGACACCAAATGCACACTTATAGAAAATTTAGTGTATATCGATGAGCGCGTGTAGAATTTTATAAGTAAAGAATTTTGTCTAAGTTGAATTTTAAAATAGATTTGTAACACTGACAACTGAATTGCTTTGGAAACAGGATCACTAAAAGTATTTTTCTATTGTGTCGAATAATTCCTTCGGCAGGTTCGGTGCTGGTAAGTCTAGCGGTATTGAAGCAACTTAGAAAAATGAATTTTTGAAAAACGTGGCAACACTGATGACTAAGGCGCAATACCGCACTCGGTATATTTCTATGAGCTGGAACAATACATGGAGGACACGTAAAAAAAATGATAGAAATCAATGTATGCATGTAAATTTATATGCGGTTTAATACATAATACATACATATCTACACGCGGACAGATATATGAATTTTCAATTTTATTTAACTAAATGTTTGGTTTTTGTCATTTGTACTTTGAACAATTTACTCATTGGATATGTTTCTTTTGTATACTTCGCGCATTTGAGAGTTTGGCATTCGGACCTGTTCCAGTAACTAAAATCCAGTTTGGTTCGAATACTGGCAACGGCATGGGAGTAATTACAAATCTTAAAATTTTAAAATTGGTTGGCAATACTGTCAATTCCTGCGCTCGGAGCACCTCTATTACCTGTCCAAGTACCTAATGCACACATGTACACAACTTCGTCTGTGTCGGAGAACGCCAGTGGTTGTCGGAAAGTCCCTTTACACTTACTGAAATTATGAAGATATTTTTATAATTTACTTTCTTTTTTTCTTTTTTTTACAAACACTTAACACTGGAATGCATTTTTGCGTATTTATATCGTATTTCAGCAATATATATAAATCTCTTGGCGATAAATGTATTACTTTCTGGATTAATTAAAAGTGACTTTCCGATCGCGCTGTAGATTTGTATAACGAAGGACATTTGAATATGTTAAATTTTAAACTAGACTTATAACACTGACAACTAGGATACTTTGGGCTGGGGGAAACAAACATTTTTTTTTATATTGTGTCGAATAAAGCTTATGCCAAGTTTGGTGCTTAAAAGTCCAACGATTTTGAAACAATTTGGAAAAAAATCTTTTCGTATGGAAGAAACATGACAGCTTGGGCGCAACTTTGTACCCGGAATAACTCTTGACCTGGACAAGCTCCTAGGGTACACGTATGCAAAAGTTGGTTGAAACTAATGGTAGAAATATTTAAGTAGTAAACTTTCCATACAAATAGATTACAGGCTAGCTATGCTTCACTTTAGGCGCTGTCCCCGACCCCCGTGGGGGTTGCGCACCACGTTATGTTTTGGATCTTCGCCCCCTTTCTCGTAACAAGGCGTTTTGCTGCACTGCGCCCCGATAGTGCTGATCTGCTCCAACCCATCTGAGGATCTCCGCCCCCATATGGTAGGTTTTCTCCATTGTAGCCTACTAGTGATGGTACACCTTCATACCAAATTTCGTTTCTCTATCTTCAGTGGTTTGAAAAAATTGTTTTGGGCTGCCATTTTGGATTAAAGATACTGACTTTTTAACGTTTTCTTATATTGCCGTGACCTACTCGTACACCTTCATTTCATGTCTCCAGCTCGAAAGATGTGGAAAATTATTTTTGGGCGAATATTGTGAATTCAAGATGACGACGTAGTATAAAGAGTAAAGTTAACAATAGAAGATTAAGCATATATTTACATTCATATTATCTTCATCATCTTAAGCTAGTAATGATAAAGTCTGCACAATACAGTAGATATTAGTTTACAGCTTGAGCTGATTAAAATGTGATCAACAAACGAAATTTCTTCGCTAGAAGAGATCTTAATCAGTAATACATTAAATAAAATCGCAATTATTATATCTAGAAAAAATGTAAGTCTCCTTACAACATAAAGCACGTACAGTTACTTTTTCACTCTTTCAATTGCTAGTAAAATATTCTTCCAAACGTAGAAAAAATAGTATTTCTCATCATCATCATCATACGAAATATTTTTTTCGAAACTTGAAAAGTATCTCTCACAGAGATAATCTTTAAAAATTATTATTTAAACTAAAAAGAGACGCACAGGCAAGACGCCATAGGTTACAATACTAGCAATAGAAATGTGGAATTGTTACCACCAACAGTGACAGAGTCGAACGACATAAGGAATCGTTAACAACCGTTACCATCAGTGTTAACAACAACAGAGGTAAAAAACACCACATCAGCAATAATAAAAAGTTGTTCTAGCGCGCTAAATAGAAGTTTGAAAGTTGCAAAATAAGACACCAAAGAAATCATAGGTTGAAAAATTGTTCGTTTTCATGTTTTAGGCTCTCAAATAAGTGCAAAAAGAAAAGTGTACATTTTATATATTTCCACTCTGGAAGAATGATAAAACTATTATGTTGTATTCTTAGAGACGAAGGCGAAATGCAATTTTACTATTTTAAATTTCTTTCAAACAAAATTTATCTGTCAAAATTTACAGGAATAAGGATATTGGCAGATCTACAAAGATGAGATAAAAATAAATCCACTAGCAAATAGAAAATGGTTGAATATGATAATGCTAATATATTTGAAGAAATTTAACATTTTCAATATAATAAGAGTCCATCAAGAGAAACTACCTTTAAACAGAACTTGAATATTTCAGTTCAGAGCAACTAATATGTAGTTTAGATACAAAAATATTATAAGCCAGCTACGGCATTAACCTGCTGTCGCCTACATGAAAAATACAGTCATCACAAGTTCTGTAAAAGTAAAATTATTATATGAATCCTATTCTTTATAAGCAAAAGATAAAAAAATCCTAGTAGTGGTCCTCTAACAGTTTTCTCTGAGAGAAGCAGTGTGTTTGTTTGATGATGACTAATAATCAACATCCTATGCCCCTAAATTCTAGACAGCCATACAATTACTTTCAAAGATCCTAGGAAATACAATTTCACAAAGTTACTGCATTAATTCTGGCCAACTAGAAATGTTAATGAAATTTTAAGTCCTTTAGGCAGAATTCGCTTACATTGTCAATCAAACTCAAAATTCCTTGGTATAAATACCCTCTCGGATATGTCTCTCATCCACTCACAAGTTGAAAGCTTGATAATTCAAAAATGTACTAAAAATGTATCTTCTAATGTCATAAGGCTGTCAGTGTAAGTGCATTTTGTAATTTTGTGTATTGCAGAACTTTAACTGTACGAGTTGCATCTCACTATAATCTGACAAGGCTTGGTCTCATAAGCCGGGGACTACAACTAGAGCTTAAAAGTACCCTAAGAAAATACTTTGCTCGCTTAATCAAACCAAGTTAAAAGTGGACCTCTAATAAAAATAGCAAAACACACAGTCCTTTCATATTATTCTACCCACAAACGCAATAATTCTTAAGAAACAGGGTAACAATTGCAGTGCTCAGCTATGGAAAAACCCATACAAGTTTCGATTGTGTCGGATAATCTATATATTATGTTTGGATCAGCTAGGCGTAACTGCATGCAAGCAGAATATATTCTGCGAAATTGTGCATTTAAAAGCTTCATTCAATAATGGATTCATGAAATATGTTTAGAGATATATTCTCAAGCTAAAACGGGTATTCTATGGTACTTTTAATTTATGAGAACTTCAAAATTTATTATTTAGTGAACTTTCTTGCAAGGATTTATTTTAGTTTAGAAATATTATGAAATATTCTAGGAATATCCATATTGTATTTTATGATTTATTTTACAAATACTACATTGTCCATATCTTAAAATAGCCTGCATGTCATCTGCCTAGTCATACTAACTATAAATTAAATTTTTTTGCCTTTAATTCCTAATGCTCTAAGCTACATGGCTCATCACGAAAGTATACTGAACATCTGAACAGTAACTGAACTGCACGGCTTGTTTATAAGTTACTTCGTTAAAAAAAATCGGAAAACAATTGTTTTTAGGTAAACGTTAATCAATAGTCAATCGTATAGGACATGGTTTAAACAGTAATTATTTTCCACTTTGCACATACAATTTAATCACCTTACTTCAAAGAAGAAAATAATTCAATTAAGTAAAACGTTAGGTACTGTCAACCCTGATATTAGCGCACAGCTTGAGAATTTAAGTGTTGTAAGCTTTATTTTCTAAATGATCAGGTTTCACTATTTCTAACTTCAATAGATCAAGAATCCTACAACGATAATCCTACATCTGAAGGCTAATAAAGAGGTCCGAGGTTAACGTTTAGTGAATGGACTTTTGTGTAAAGTAACTAGAGCTCACAATAACCCTTGAATGCACGTATTCCCCGACATCTTATTAGTAGCATTGTCAGTTTTTCTCATGATGAGCAGTGGCAAGGCACGGGGATATCTAAAAACTTAGCAGAAAATTAGTGCTAGATATACTTGGGATCAGATGTCCCATCAAATAAGTGATATTTTACGTCATGTATTTCGTGCCAGAAGGCCAAAAGATCGAATCAATTGAGACAGGAATTGTTGATTTCGGAATTTGAAAAAGTAATCAATGGAGCATGGTATACCGATATTATCGGGAGGCTCCCGAGGTCCGGCCTATTTGAATCTATTCTTATAATAATCGACGGATACTCTAAGCTAACTATACTTGAGCCATTGAGTAAACTGTCAATTAAGGTTATTGTTAAAAAAGGTACACATTCATGGGTCGCCGAGGGTTTCCAAATTCGATAGTTTCAGATAATGCAAGCTTGTTTACGTCCTGTATGTACCGAGACTTTTTGTTTAGTCATGGTATACGGGACATTAAAATCAGTCCATATAGTTAGTTCTCCAGCTAATAGTAGTTAACGGTACATATGAACTTTTAAACAGGCATGGAGAATCTATTTTAATGGACTTCAGTGTAGCTGGAGTAGACATTTGCTAAACATCGAGTTTCCCTAAACAGTGGGTGTAATACCGAAACCAAGCTTAATCCTTTTGATATGGTTTATAGGTACAATGTTAACGATCTTTTAGGTATGGGAGATTGATGTACTTAATAGGGAAAATCTCGACCCCAATGTGTGGGTGAATGCCATACGCAATATGCAGCAGGCTCGTACATAAGAAATTGTACCAACGTCGAGTACCTGTTTCTCATCAGGTCAATGATCAAGTAATGGTCCGTACTCATGTGAAATCTTCTTTGAAAGATAAGATATTAACATCCAATATCTTGTTGGTGCACTCTGTTGATAATGTGCGTAATGTCAGATAGGTGCATGTTAATTTTGTTAAGCGCTTTAGAGAGCGGAAAAATATATGAGTGGTAGTATGCAGCAATTGATTGTTGAACTGTCATATTTTTTGTATTAGTTAGTATGTTTTGAATACTGTGCCTGTTTTTCGATCTCGTAGGTTGCAGCGGCTGTGGTGTTTAATCGTGAGCACTCCGATCACATGGTCTTGCTGTTGTAATCTAGCGGATTTAATTTGGGGATAAATTTGTATGTTGGAAGTTTGTAAATCACACTCAAGAAAAAATGAAGATAGCTTATGAATATCCGTCGGATATCCCATGTGGAGATATTGCTGTAACGATTAATGAATATTATGGATGTAGAGGTTTGAATAAATTATGGAACATGTCCTGAAATTAGTCTATGGTGGTATTAATACTTGAGTAAAAATAATTTTCGAATCCAGTTTATTGTGGAAATTTTTGGCGAAACTATATTGGCAGTACGAGGTGATTGTTCAAAAACAGAATGTGTTCTTCAGTTGTTGATTCTACGGTTCTGAAAAATGTGCTCTTGGAATATGCCAAAATATTACGCCATATTGGTATAGAAGCAGAGCTTCAATCATAAAAGTTTAGCTATTTCTTGTTTGTTATTTTTTATTTTTTGTTTGAATATAAGAGTAACTTGTTCTGGTATGTCTTAAATTTCCAAGTAGACACGTGAGTTGGAAGTTACCTTAAGGTCACTCCAGGAAAAGTTAGTTCAACCCCGCCAAGTAGGTATAGACTAGGAGAATGCTTATTTCAGTTGTGTGGTACGAAGATTTTGCTATTAGTAATTGGTTTTCTTTAGTATGTCGAAGTTTTGCCATTCTGACTATAGAAATCCAGATGATAAATTTGGAAATTGAAATTGACAAGATTTAAAATTCGAAATATTGCGACGAGATATTACTGGGTTTGATCATCAGTTCGAAATCTGAGATTATACTATTTCATAAATAACAAGGCTGAATATTGAATATTTTTGGTATTAGACTATTAACTTTCGTTGAAATTTTCGGCAGAAAGACGCGCGTGTGTGTGTGGGTACATATAGTATTTGCCACGACAATCCATACATTTATTTCTATTCACAA
>JAGDQP010041817.1:0-16765 GCA_022664845.1 Lepisma saccharinum | reverse complement strand
TGATCACGTTCTTTGATCATCTTGGTATGGTGTATCAGCATGCTGTTCCCTCCGGCACTACTGTAACTGCACCATATTACGTGTCAGTCATTCAGACCTTACGGCAGCACATTGCGAAGAAACGACCAAACCTTCGCAATGGCGGCTGGAGACTCCACCATGACAACGCGAGACCACACGTGGCACATGCTGTCCTCGAATACCTACATCAGCACAATATCAACTGTGTGCCACACCCACCGTATAGCCCAGATCTCGCACCGTGCGACTTTTTTCTATTCCCTGCCCTAAAATCCAGACTGCGTGGACGCCGCTTCTCCGATAATTCCGAGATTCTGAAGGCATCGGAGGCGGTTTTGAAGGACCTCTCAAAGAATGGCCTGCGACACGTGTTTGAGGACTGGAAGACTCGAATGAAAAAGTGCATTCAAGTGGGCGGAGACTACTTTGAAAAGGATCATGTGCCTGTTGCTGAGTAATAATAAATTGCCTAGAAAAAAAATCAGTCCAAGTCTTTCTTGACTTGCCCTCGTATTAACAAACGTCTTATAAAGTTCATTTACGCCCCTTCCTGTTTTCCGAACCCATTTAATCTGTATTTGTTTATATTTTAAGACTTCAATCATATTATGAGTACTTGTGTCTTTGAATCAAACTTTCGTGCACTGCACCGGTCTTATTGGATGAAAGTTCTTTTATGGTAGTTTTCTCATATACCTTACTTCTCTGTCAAGTATGGTAGTTTTCTCTTATACCATACTTTTCTGGCAAGTATAGTAAAAAAAGTACTCTCAATCATCAATTATGAGATACTTAAAATACATCAACTGGAGGGAACCTAAGTGCTTTAGTAAGATTACTGCGAATACTGACAAATAATCAACATTTGTGTAAATCCTTACAAAATATTTCAACAAACTTCTCCACATAAAGGTGTATAATAACACATACTCTATGCAAGCCAGTAAATAGCATTTTGTAAAAGTGGTTCCTGGTAAATATGTTCTGTGGCCTGTTCGATTCTCCAATATAACAGTGTGTGGCTTCTTTCTCTCAAATATACGAAGGTTATGTGTAATCTTGAAATCAATAACAAGTGTCAAGGTAATATTTAAACTGCAAATTGATCAAAATACACGTTTCATTCCAAAACCTGTCAAAATAACTACACGTCTCCCAGACTTCTATCATCTGTTAGAGCTATTGAACTCAATCTTGTATAAGTGTGTTCATCTACATTTTATTATAAAAGTTAAAAATGTACCTGCCCGAAACAATTCAATTTCAACAGGAACATGTTTAAAAAATAGGTCCAAACCTTCAAAATTAGTCACCTGGACACTACAATGCACTCACGTACTTTTAAATTTCTAATTTACAGTGGAATATAATGTACTAACGTGCGAAAAGACCAACCACAGTCTAATAAAAGACAATTTCAAATGCTGTATACGTAAATAAAAACAGATAATGATTAATAGCAAGTCGACCTGTAAAAATGCAATTAAAAAACTCCAGTCTGCATTTGATGACCTCTCATCTCTTATGGTTAATGGAAGTCCTTTTTATAATCCTTCAACTTAACGTCTCTATCCTGATCAATTGATGGGTACACTTTTACGTCTTGTACTGACTTTAAAGTGGGTATCAATACTTAGACAATGCAATACAATGTAATGCAATGTCTTGCAATCATAATGAGGAACAAATCATGTTTCCCCTCTCATATATCTTAAATAAAATTGTCTGTGATAGTTCCCAACAACGTATTTATACATTGACCTAGTAATTCTTTTCAAAAGCATAAGTTTGTAGTCAGGTATAATTCAATCTATAGACAAAAACAGCACTTTTTTAATTCGTATAAACTGTTACTAGAGGTTCGAGTTCCTCTCAAATTTGTAATATATATCTCAAATTTATATGAATGTTCTATTCAATCTGACATTCCAGTCCCCTTCAGGTAATAATTTTCAATTGACTAATACCGCTTTCAATAAAGTCAGGCCAATACATTCAATAGGATAATTCATTTTCCTATGATTTTTTAAAAACGTTGTTCATACTTGTGATTTGAGATTGTGTCTCGTACAAAATAACCTAAATTTTATCAACTCGTTCTGATGTACTTGACGCACATACAGATGCTTATCAGAATAATGGAAACACCTGAACGAAAGAGCAACTTACCAGATTAATATGGTGTCGGGCCACCTTTCGCCTTCAGAACAGCCTTGATGCGACGTGGGATGGAGGCATAGAGGTCGTGAATGGTAGCAAGTGGAATGATACACCATTCCTCGTGCAGGGCATCGGCCAGTTCTGTGAGAGAGGATGGAGGTGGAAATCGTCGCCGGAGTCGTGTTTCCAAGATGGACCACAGATGTTCAATTATGTTGAGATCTGGGGATTGGGCGGGCCAGGGGAGGTGTTGAACTTCATCCCGATGTTCCTCAAACCACGCTGCAACAACTCCAGCTGTGTGAATGGGTGCATTATCATCCTGGAATATGGCGTCATTGTCCGGGAACAACATCCGGACCATAGGATGCAAGTGGTCTCCTAAAATTGCGACATAATCGTTGGCAGTGATGCGTCCGCGAAGTGTGACCACAGGACCCAATGAAAACCATGATATTGCGGCCCACAGCATCACCGTGCCGCCGCCATGTTTCACAGTTGGGCGGAGACACTGCAGATCATACGCTTCTTTGGGCGTTCTCCACACACAAACACGGCCCGTGGTTTGGAATAGGGTGAATGGTGACTCATCCGACCATACCACACGTTTCCAGTCGTCAACGGTCCAAGTTGCATGGTCGCGGCACCATTTGCGGCGTGCTAAAGCGTTCTGGTCCCTGATGAGAGGTTTGGCCCGTGCAACACGACCCCGTAAGTTCATGTCATGTAATTCGCGGCGGACTGTGATTGTCGAAACAGGTTGGGGGAGGTGCTGATTGAGTTCCTCCGTCACTTGCGCCGCAGTGGCACGACGGTCCGCGTGACAATGCGCTTTAATACCCGGCGTACCCTGTCACTGATGCTTTTCTTCCGCCCACTGTTCCGCTTCCCCGATGTGGTTTTCCCGTGTGTTGTGTAGGCCGTCATCAACTTCGACACTGTCCCTGGCGACACACCTAACACACTAGCCACTGCCGTCACACTCACTCCACATAACCGCGCACCAACAATTTGCCATCTTTGAAACTCTGAGAGGTATCCCATTTTACACTACCTCCGTCTGCTGCAGCCACTGCACACTCCTGTTCCACGACGCCTGACGTACTATGGAGACCGACCTAACACACCACCACCAGCCGTCCGGCGCTGCGGTCTCCACGACACCACTGCCAACTCATACATCTGACGTGTTGCCAACTACAGGTGTTTCCATTATTCTGATAAGCATCTGTATGTCTACTCACTATCTAATGGTTTTATATTTGATTCCCTGTTAGGGCATCAATGTAATAAACTAACAAACAAAACGACTCCAAGTCTGGTGTTAATAGCATGGTCTATACAAATAAAGTTTATCAATACTTCTCGTGAACGCGTCTTTCGAATTTTCAAAGACATATGTAACAATTATAAATATAACGTATCCTTCCTTATATGCAATCATCAGTACATAATTGTCTTTCGGGTTGTATAAACGTACAAAAAAGTGCAAATGTAATATCAGGGCTCTAGGTATATTACGCCCAAGCGAAGTAAGGAAAATGTTAGTTTCTGTTACATTTATTTTAAAATCTGATATAATTCAGCCATCAATAAAAAACTCAATCTTTGGATTATTTTTTAAAGTTGTAGCCTTTTGCATTCTTCTAAACTCATATTTGTGATCTTCAATTATTGCGTGTACGCGATTCTCATGATTTAATTATGGTTATTATTCTGATTAAAATTATCATAATTTTATCTGCTAGTGAACTAGTTAGTGTTTAAGGAGAGCCAAAATGGACTAAAATGTCATTTCGGTAAAACATATAGAACCTAAATGCCGTTCCTGTGACATTGATTTTTAATCTAAAACATAGGTTGTCCAAATAAAAGGTATATAGGGGAAATTAAGGATATATGAGCCAAATTAATCGATATAATTTAGATATCAAAGTGTAATAGGTGAACAAAGTCACATAAATACCGGGTTGGCAAAACAAGCTGAATGACAGTTGACGACTATCTGTATTTTGGAGTAAAAAAATCAGGTCAAAAGGTCTATTCAATTCTTGTCATTTAAATATTGCTCAACATGTTTTGGCCTTGCAGCAGGTAAAAGTTTGTCAAAAAAAATGCAAACTATGTATATTCCACATCGTTCTGGTTTATCCAATTATTACGTATGGATTTCATCAAGTACAGAGTGTCAAATACAAGAAAAATATCTTCATCCTGGTCAAACAAGTTTTAAAGCCACAACTTATTGACCCATTGCATAGTTTTGGACATATATTTATTTTAAGGCCTTTAGGCATCTTAGGTTCAGGGCGAGATAAAGTGGGGAAAAGGATGTTAAAAGGTAAATTTCAGGGCCAATGTTAATAAATAACATCCCAACATTTGCCAGGTGCAACTGAGCAAATGCTCCGTTTCATAGATTTTGACATATATTTATTTTAAGGCCTTTAGGTATCTTGGGCTCAGGGCGACATAAAGTGGTGGGAAGCATGTTAAAAGGTAAATTTCTGAGCCAATGTTCATAGGTACCATCCTACCATTTGCCTGGTGCGACTGAGCAAAACCCTTGAAACCCCTTAGGTAAAATTCTTTCAACTTCTCTCACCGGCAATCAAACTCGGATTGATGGATTGTCACGTTTGGAAATAAGCAAAATTCAACCCTTAGGACAAATTTCGTACCTTTACCTAAAGTCCCTACTTACAATAAATATTTCATTCTCCCACCGGGAATCGAACTCAAATTGTTGGCTTGTCACGTTTGGAGACAAGCAAAATTCAACCTTCAGGACAAATTTCGTACATTTACCAAACGTCCCTACTTATAATAAATATTTCAATCTGTCAAGATGAACAAAATAATTCAAGTTTCCCAGATCAAAGCCTAGTACTTCAATGTTCAGTACGATACATTATTTAGGGTTGATTCCATGGAATCTCTTATAACGTTCTTTTGGCCTACTTGATATGCAATCCAACACGACCTAAGTGTATTATGTGGTGCAGTAAAGTTGACTTTATATAAATATAAAATCGACATCTTTTGCTGTATGTAGTTTAAAAGTACATGGAGGTGGCCATTAAATTTTTAGGTTTTAGTTTCGGATTTCTTACATGGAGTTCGGCCATTCTTTTGCATTCTGTATCCTGAGTGTTACGCAACACACACACACACATTTATCATCATCATATTCAGCCGTATATATATATATATTGGTTACATTAACGTGGCTTTAGCTTTGGTTTCCGTTGCAATGTTCTACTCTGTATATATTCTTGATTATGCACAATAAATAATTTCTTGTTCAATCAAACTGATGCTTTTTATTTCTATTCCTCACAAAGAATGACATACCGTTTGTCTACGTAATCTGTTCTTGTAATCATTTCTTTATGTTTTCAAAAACTTCTCAAGTATATGTTCGTGTCTGGGTGTGTCTATAAATTTCTCATCGATTTCATTGCATATAGGGATATATGCTAAGGTTTCCACTACGTATTGTTCCAAGGATTCCACCGAGATGTGAATACAGTCGTGACTTCCACAGTCAATGTAAATCTGGTCAAAGCAAGCAAGATAAATAAGCGCAACATTTGCTTTTCATTTTTTGGATACTATACATTATGCAAGCAGGCTTGACGTCAAGAGTCGTACAGAACCGCCATTCGAAAACTACATCCAAAAAATCCTCGTTCAACGTCTTTATGTACTTTATTGATCAATCACAATAAAGAATAAAACTTGTCCCTATCTGTCTCATGACAAGTGTCTCGTAAAATAAATACCGCAATAGTTGAATCAAGATTTACTTCATGTCGTCATTACTATCGTTTCATAAGTACAATAACACATACAACTTGACAAATACAATATTTATTCACTTAATCCCAATACTTGGGAACAAATGACGTTATTCCTGATTATGCCTAACCTATATTACAAGCAAAAATGTTGCTGCATGTGATTTCTGTGGAACAGTCTTGTATCATATCTATAACATATAATGTTCTTACTTTTGTAGTACTCTGAAACTCTGTACTTCACTTACTATTGTAAGAGTAATATTCAGTGTCAGTACTGTTGTGCCATAGGTGACTAAAAGATACATTACAACGCTGTTGTAGCCTAGTGACACATCCAGACTTACGCACTGTACAAGTATTTTTATTTCACATCCTTACTCAACGTGTTCCCAAAATATCCAACGGTCTGCTAAAGTACAAGATTAGCTCTAATGACCAAGATCTGTCTCTCATCAACCTTCAACTGGACTTCATTTTTCAAGACATATCCTGTTTGAATTTGAAAACAAAAAGGTAATTTGCACTCTACGTTGAGCTGTATTTCCTATTCTTCCAGCGTAATGTTGATCATAGTTACGAGATCATACAAATATATATGTATCTTACTGATACAAGTTGTATACAACGACATGACTCCTCAAATATAAGTACGTCTCGGTCCATGAATAGCAATACGTTCATCTCAGCATTAGTTACATTGATTTCGAGCACTAGCCCATTGGTTAAAATGTCCCCCGGATCAAGTCCCGGCAAATGCATAGGTGCGCATTTTCACAGCCAAAGGCAACATAAAGTTGTATTATGTCGTGCTTTTACCACATACGCCCCTGGTAAACCATTTTAAAACCAATACCTTTTATTACACTGATCGAAAAGGCCATTCTGCAGTTTTCTCGCAACTTAATGTAATTTCACAATTATTTATCACCATGCCAAGCAATCAAAGGTTTCATTTTCTGTCTTATAAGCTCGCCCTAGCTACGTCACAGCACTGGCTTAATATTTTGTTCTACGCTCTACAATTTGCGACCATTTTTGGTCCCTTAGTCCCAAGCATTCAAACCATCATTTTTCATGTTTGGTACCCTCTAAGATCACTTGAAAGCTCTGAGTGTTCCTAACAGTGCTGTTTTATTACAATTTGCGACCATGATTTGGTCCTTTAGTCCCAAGCATTAAAAAAAAATCAATTTTTTATGTTTGCAGGGCCTACTTGGGACCATAAGTGTTCAACAACAGTGCTGTCTTATTACATATTGCGACCATATTTTGGTCCCAAGATTCATTTTTTCATGTTTCAAGGAACCTCAGAGTATCTCCCAGCATTACTGCCTTATTACCCTGTTGTACCATTTGTGAGTATTTTTTAGTCCCAACGATTCAAAGGATCCATTTTATGTTTCCCAACAGTACTATATGTTCTACAATTTGAGGTCATGTTTGGTCCCAAGATCCATTTTTTCATGTTTCAAGGGACCTCAGAGTGTTTTCCAACAGTACTGCCTTATTACTCTGTTAACAATTTGTAAGCATTTTTACTTCTAGGGTTTCAAACGATCCAGTTTTTCATATTTGCAGGTCCCCTGACATCCACTTTATACCTCAAAGTGTTCCCCAACAGTACTGACTTGTTACTCTGTTACAGTTTTCTTGTCAATATTTTAAAACATTGGGCCCTGTGGCTCACGTTGCGATCATACTGTTTAATGCTTTTAACATTACAATATTAAGTATATATACGGCCTACGGCGGACTTGCAGCCCGACCAGCAAAGGTCTGGTACATCATTCGCTTATTATTTTTAATTTAACGCATGTGTGTTCATCTAGTTTATATTTCCACTTGTTATCACCCTGTCACATAGTCCTGGGCGGGCCCTACACCTTCTGGTCGCATAAAGTTGTCGTAACCAAAGTGGAGCACTAAGTCATGGGTTAAAAGGTCCCCAGATCAAGTCTCGGCAGGGGTATAGGGACCCCTTCACGTTTAGGTCCCATAATGTTGTCCCAAAAAGAGTCGTGCACTAAGTCATTGGTTAAACTGTTTCCGCATTAAGTCTCGGCAAATGCCAAATAAGTTATATTATGCCGTACTTTTAACACAAGCGCGCCCGGTAATCCATTTTTTCAACCAACACTTTTTTATTACACTGATCGAAAAGGCCATTCAGCAGTTTCTCCCCCGACTTAATGTAATTTCACAATTATTTATCAACATGTACACTTTATCATTCGCAGTTAACATAACATTTGGGTGGTTGTGCATTCAGTACCAACAGTCTACCATCCTGACTGAGGTTTTCCTTGGTCACTGCATTTCAGCGGTCGTGGGTTCAACCCCAGCAGCCGTTCATCCTGACAGGTTTTTCCCTCAGTCACTGCATTCGGCAGGTCGTGGGTTCAACCCCAACAGCCGGTCATCCTGACAGGTTTTTTCCTCAGTCACATCAAGCAAATGCTGGGATGGCACTTTCAACTTAGGCCTTGGCGGAAACCTTCCCTATCCCTACCTGAGCCTTACAAGGCCATACATAAAAACATTTTGGTTCAAAATCCACTTTCTAATGATGTCGGTTGCGTCCCTTTTTTTCCACATATTCGCAACACGACGTCTCGCCAAGTTTCTTGTTCCATATTTACATTAATACAAGTACATAAACCTGGCTTTCTTATTTCGTCCTATGCACTTTTTATTTCTATAGGACATTTATTTTATTTTTTAAAATCAATACTATATTTTTAAAAAAATACTAGAACATCTTTCTACATACCTCAGGATTCAGCCAACTCTGGACGATATGTTTAGTACGTCTGACTGCATCAAATGTTACCAACAGAAGGGCTTTCTTTATCTCGCAGCATCATAGCTTCTTTCTTCGAGTCTGTCGTGTTAAGCAGTTTCATTTGTATGTAGACGGTATTCAAATTTTGTTTTCCATAATCAGTTCATTTATAAGCAATTTTCCATCCACCCAAAAACTACTTCAACATCAGATAAAAAAAAAGTTCCAATCTTGTTTGGGTGCGTGTCAAGATATATATACATACATACATATATGTATGTGTATATATATATATATATATATATATATATATATATATATATATATATGTGTGTGTGTGTGTGTGTGTGTGTGTGTGTGTGTGTATATACTCTGTCAAAAGTCTTTTTACCACGCCGTGGGGGTCCCCTCATGAATTATTAAAATAACTTAATCTACCTTGGACTTCCTACTCTACTGAGTAATCATCTTGAATTTCATTTATGGCCTTTAGGCATCTAACGCTCAGGCCGGAATAGGGGAGAGGAAAGGATTCGGGAAGGTACACTTTACTCGGTGTGACTGAAGAAAAAACCTCAGTCAGAATTGTCAGCCCCTGGGAACGAACCCACGTACTCCCGAATGCTGCACCGACTCTCTACTATTGTATTGAGTAACCATGTTTTACTACCCGTGGAAATGGGAACCAAACAACTTGTTTCTGTAATTTGCTAGGTTTATACTGCCGGTTGCACCAACTTGCATTTTACCCATGGATAAAGATAATTTAAGGGTTAATCCTTGTTCGGTGGATATTACGTTGCACCACCCAAATTACTGGATTTTCTATGAAAATCCCAGTGTTAAATTTAATCGTCAGCATTTAGGGTTTGAGCTATGGTAAAGACCACACACAACACGAGAAAACCAAACACAAATAGCAATATATCGTAAATAGAGAAGTTGAAGTTGTATATACAATATAGTTCGCTAGCATATGAACACTTTCTAATAATAATTAAATGTGTCTTAAGTACTGGACTAGGTAGGACGTATGATTTATATTTTCCTAAATACATATCCTTGTATTTTCGAAAATAACGTTGCTTTCTTACCGGGCAATGTAAACATGATGGTCGACAATGTTTATACGAGAAATACTTAAGACGACGCACTCTTTAGGGCAATTTTATACGGAACGCATTTGTGTGCAAGGTATAATGTGTAAATAACGCAGCAGACTGTAGTTTCTTAAAGTGTTTCGTACAAAAGAAAGGAAAAGGCAATCTGCACTCTGATATAAAACGCTGATGTCGGTAATGTCTGATATCGGCGCTTTACTATTTCTTCAACTATGTATCCTTAACGGTTACCGTATTCTCGGTAGAATACTTCTCATTAATGCAGGTGTGTGTATGCAATTTACAAAACTGTTTCGGCAAGGGGTGGGCTATGTGTTTGTTTCTTTCGAACTCTCGGGTTGTAGTGAATATTTTATTACTAGTTATATAACCGTGACTTTCCACATGAACATGACTTACATGTGTAGCTAAAAAAAAAAGCACTCCATAAGTAGAACTTTTGGTAGAAAGCTCCCTTTTACACTATTTATAAGGTGTTGATTCCATTGTGGATGTAATCAGCTATACATTTTCACATTATCTCGCACAAAAGAACTGCAAACATAATGTGCACGTGTGTACAAAGAGCATAGAGATGCTTTACTGTTCAGTTGAATGCACCTCCTTAACTACAGACAAAATGCAATTCATGTCCATTTTTAAATATATCACGAGCTAAATCTAGCAAAACATGTTTGTATTTATTTGAATAGAGAGAACCTTGCAATTAACTGTAAATCTTTTTATAAGTTACTTCTGTTATATGGCTTTGAATTACATAATCCCAATGTAGTTATTTGCATTATTTCGGTTCCGTACAATGGAGAAGAATGTGATGTAAAATCGAAGTGATGCGAGTGCACCGACACACATGCGCCCTTGAAAAGTGTCGTTGTATTCATGCCCTTCCCACTTGATTTTGTATCACTCTCTACATTGGATGCATCCAAAATAATTACACTGGAAGTACATTTACTCGCCATACAACAGAAACAGCTAATATACAAAATTACTTAACTAACTATGTAAGTAGGGAAGCTACGAAGGGAAAGAAAAAAGCAATTCCTATCAACATACTCGAGTAATACTTATAGCCTCATCTATTTCTATTTACAGCGTGTCGAATATATATAAGTCGACTCCAATGGTTGACCATTTGAAGTGTAAACAAGAACTGACGTTTATATAATAATATAGAAAGAGTTATATGGTCTACGAAAGAAAGCCTGAGATAGTGCAAAATAAGTCAAAGAAAAGGAGCTCGCATTTGTTTCATTTGACAAGGCAAACATTTATTGTTGAAAGTACAGTTGACCAGTTGTAATAGCTAATTTTGAGCGACGATTCTTCCAGCGTAAATCATTCATTCAAATTACTGTAGACTGTTCCTTGAACAACGAATGGATAAAATAATTACTTCCCAGTACCGTACCTTCTAGTACATATGCATGAGTATCATATATTAGTTGTGACTCGGTCCATTTATGGTGCACTCCGCTCTCTTCCAGATTGACTTTACACATTTAAGTGTTTTGCGGGGGAAGGGGAGCCAATGCGTTTTCTGATTGCACGGCGTTTGAGGACTACACAATAAACCTTGTGGGAGCATAAAACGTACTTTGTTTACTACTGTATCGAATTTAAATTCTATGATTACCGTTTGTTTCTCTTATTGTTCAATCATTGACGACGTCCATTACTGGTACGGCAACCCTACATTGACACTTACTTTCCGACAATTAGGGAAGATAAATACGAAATATTTATGCGTTCTCAGGTAGTATATTTGATTTGAATTCTAAGCAATCATTTAAATACATCACATTAATTTGTGGACGCTCTGAATATACATACACAAAAACATGGGAACATACGATTTATTTTGATTTTTTTTTTTTACTTGCGTGGAGCGCTAATCGACTTTCACATGTTAAAAACAATCATCCAATCCACGAAACCCCATTGCCAGCATACTGAAATTAGGATTAATCTCGGTTAAGTCAATCCTTCTAACAAACCTGGCTAATTATATCCGTGGACAAAATTTGTCGAAGGATATTGAAATCCCGGATTATTTGTGCAATGGTGGAACCGGCGGTTTAAATGTTTTAAGCTGTAAGGAACCGTCTGATGAATCGGAGTCAAGTCATAGTTCACCTTTGCTCTTAGTAAATTTTACGGAAAACTCGATTATACTTCTAAGTCTTCCAAAGAAGTTGCAATTCTAAAAAAAAAAACTCGGAGCAGCACTAGGCTCGTGGTACTGGTTCAAGTTCCTTCATGCTACAATGTAAAAAAATCCCAAAGATTCCTGGAAAAACCTATGCAGTTTAATTTTCTTTGAAAAATCGAGTAATTCTTAATAACAAATGTTTTAATTTTCAGGAACACTAGAAGCAAAATAAAAAGATAGATGGCTGAAGCGAGATTTGAAGACGGTTAGCCAGTTGGAAATTCAGTATTTCACCGACTAGGCTAAACAGCCAGTTATAAGAATACACTACATGAAAACAGTGCAGAGGCCCAGGAATACGTTGCGTGAATCTCGAAAACAGAAATAAAATTTCCCCCACAACTTTTATCGCTTTATATAATTTTTCATTTAAGGATCGGAAACGTCATTAATTCATCATATTTTCCACTTGTGTGAAAATAAGGTATAAAGATCACTAAATACTCCACCAGCATTGGACTTTAGATATGATCGGAAACTTTCACTGAACTCAAACTTCTCCTATAACGCAAAAGGAATCTCTCGCTGCTTTTCAAGAATAATTGCCAATGCTGGATATATCAAGGCACTTTACACAATTTTAACTTAATATAAGGTGGTCATTCTTCTCTCATTCCCACCAGGCGAGTGGAATGATGTTATCTATAATATAGCCCCTAACTAATACAAATTCCGTGCTCGCCCAGGGATGTCATTCTCCGATATATGAGTGAACTCGGCCACACAAGCCTAAAAATGTATGGTAATTAAACCAAATTATAAACTTATAAAATATATGGTATACATTAACGTACTATGCAGGGTAGTGGAAAGAAAGAAAAACATAATCGTTACCTGAACTACTATTCAATAAACTTTAATCTTCCATAAAATATCAATTTTATAAAAATAAACATGGACGTATGAAATGCTATACACAACAGAAAACACAATAAAAATGTAGTTCTTGCTGTCCCTTTGCACTACCACTTATTCTAGTGGCAAAAGAAACTTAAGCTGCACTTAACTTTGTACTATCGTCACTAGAGATCGAAGTTATGCGCGATACCCCGCAAGTAGTCCTGTATATTTCGATTACCGTAATCCTGAACTATTCTGGTAATACGCATCGTGGGGATTTGAATTACGATTACGATTTTTTTAATGTAATATTAAGTTTGAATTGTGCTTTAATTTGGCTGCTTTTATCACTTTCCTATACGTATTTCTATAGGCCTAAGCTTTTACATGTTTACGAAATTTTATAGATGTGTTCGTTTTAAGTATCCTGCAGTAATCTAATAGCGTTTGCTTACAAATGTGAATACTTTTAGTGATCCATTTAGAATTATTAGTACACCTGATTTTCTTTGTAATAACAGAGAAAGCAACTTGGAAAAAGTATGAAAATATCGAAATTTACCTCCAGTTTATTATTCGAGTCCAATTCATCCCATATCTCCTTGCTTAATAAGTGGCAAAAATATTTAACGTTTCCTTCGGAAAAGTTTCTTAACTGTTTTGTGTAGGTTCTGATTTTTAAAGACTATTTGTTTGTCTGAGGGGTTAGTTTAAGCAATTGGGCATCATGGTCTGAGAATCCTGGGTTGAATACTTGCACAGATAAATATTCAAGTGATTTATGGATGATAATCTGATCCAGGCAGGATTTATTGCGCGTTGGAGTATTTATTATAGGAGTTAGTCCAAAGTTGTTAAGTTGTCTCTACATTGTGTTTATCCTCTGAAGGGGTCAACCAGTCAATATTTATGTCACCGCAAAGGAGAATTGTCTTTTGAGATCTACCAATGAAGTCTAATAAGACTTCAAGTTTATTTTAAAAGATTATCATATTGCCCGATGGAGGCCTATAAAAGCAAACAATGTGAATATCCAATTTGGTTAAATGTACGGTCGCTAGTTCAATGTGATATTTAACGGTAAATTTTTGGGTGAACATTTCTTTGGCGATTAAACTGGATTGTTTGGAGCCACCTGAAACAGTTCACTTACGGAGATCCAATTGAGGGACTATTTTATTCCAGGAGAATCTATGAACCATCTGTTACTATATCTAGACATGATTAGCGGTGTAAAGTTGTCAACTCTACGACATCGCAGTGTAAGCATTGTCAAAGATGTCGTCCTCTATCTATCTTCGAACCTTGTCGATGTCATTCATCTTCAATCTCAGGGTGGTAATGGAGAATATGCTTCCCTTAACCATGATACTTTTGTTCAAGGTTATCTTCCCATAGCCTTTGTACATTCCTCTACTAACTGCAAGGTAGCAGTTTTGGTTTTGGTCCACCCCAAAATATTTCCTGTATCCTCCATATCTTGTCGGCATTCCCCTATCCGCCACCTGGAGAGGTACTGATTCTACGTATTGTGCGTAAAAAGTTAAGCAGTTTATGGTATATAAATATGCCTTTCATTACTATGCAATACAAAGACAAAAACGCAATATGGCATCAACCCGTGCAGTAAATTATCCATATTATTAAGAATTTCCTGAGGAGAATCACTTATGCAAAATCAACGGAGTACGCTTCGTAACTTTAAAACAGGATAAAATCAGCTATATCAATGTTGAATTGAAGTAAACATGCATGCGTTACTTCATAACCAATCTACGTAACATAAAAAGACTAGTAAAATAGAAGTCTATCGGGAGTGGCGTGATAGCGTCGTGATTACCTTGACGGCAAAAAAACAAATGTGAAGTTTCTAGATTCGAACCCCACTGGAGGAAGCTGATTTTTTTTCTACCATACGCTTGATGTTGGCTCACCAAAGTTTAAACAAGACCGGTGTGTAGCAAGTTTGGAGGGCAATATTTGTAGCAACTTTGTTACATGTAAGCTAGCAACTTTGCTACAAGGTTGCAACAAGTTTGCAAACTTGCAATGCCAAAAATTGAGAAAACTTGCATTTGTATTTTGTATTTGTATTTATGTTCTATCTGGGCACTATATGCACGTTTATGTGCTATCTGGGTACTATACTAAATAATAGTGGAGTACTTGATCAAAGTCTCAAGTTAGACACAATGATCGTCCACTTCCAATCTAATGCAATATGGATTAAACTTTCAGTCCTTAGTTTTTCGCGCTTGCCATCACTGTATGTTCCGTTTTGTTATTTATACATAAATCCTTGAGTTATGAGTAACGACGGTGTCAGGGTAAAGAATGCGAGCTGGGTGGGCAAAATATTTAATTTAAAAAGTCGCGGCTGCCGTAAGCTTATGGCATGTATAAAATAAAGAATACTGATAAAACTGAGGTCTGCAAGGGGCAACGGTTGATCCTGGGACTTCAGCTCCCTATAGCCCATAACCCCATTTAGCGCCGTGCTTGGTTATTAGATGCTGAAATTCGCATATAATAGCACTTCCTATATTAACCTATAAAATTTCCCGCTACCTATTTCGGTAATAAATATCACTCTGCCTAAAATCAACTTCTAGATAAGTGTCTCTGTTTTATATCTATTATTTATAGTTGTCCTTCCAAAAATTAGTAGGAAAGTAAGAATACCTATTACTATATACTAAATAATGATATAGAGTTATACCGCTTACCTATTTTCGTCTGCGCTAGAATTAATGGGCTTTTGTTTAATAACTAATGATTTTGAACCCTGCCGTTTGGTGGTTCTGGTGGCTACTACTGGAAAGATTCAGCGACTGAAAGTAGTCGCCAGAGCCATCTAGCGGTAGGGTTCAAAATAAAGTATTCCATAGCGCAGACGAAAGTAGGTGGGAGCTATAAGTCTAGCTTATTATTTAGTTTATGCTATTACCATAGTATTACGCTCGATCGCATCCATGTTTCAGTTTTCACAAATGCAACAAAACTTCGCTCGTAATCAGCTTCAATGAAAAACGATATATTTCTTGTGTAATGCAGCGAAATTAAGCCCTTCTTGAGATACGTCTGGCTGGTGGTCCTGTGTGAACGCTGACTAAATCTACCCGGCCGAACCGTGCTGGAGAAGAAGCGAACAAGGGTGCTTGGCTGACCAGTGCTGTGTGTGTGAAAGCACTAACAGATAACACATAAACCTTCTAGGAAGTTTGCCACACGTTTCAAATTGCAAATACCAAAACTTGATAGAAGCTTACAGCAAAGATGCTACGTGACATGTGATAACTCTGTTGGAAACCTTACATGTCAAACATGCTGTAAAACTTTCAAGTCGTACTTGCTACAAACATGTCACATCAAATAGGCCAACGCATTACCAACTGAGCCACAGCCCCTCAGTTGTAGTTCTCTGAACAATAGTTTTCATGTATTTGGAAAGGTTAAAGTAATCAATCAAGATTTCAAAACAAACTTAGTCTCAAACTTTTCAAAAACGGCTAAATTTTCGGTTTGTCTTAAAACTCAAAAGAGAAAAACTGTCTTCCGTAATATGGTGTAAATTATGAATTCAACATCCAGTAGAATCCAATAGAATGACGTACTCAGCACGCCTATCCTTTGTTCACGAGGAGTTACACGCTTTAACCACTCCAGAAGCATAGTATGTATATATACGTAAGTTATAGGACTACATAAAATAGTAGTATTGCCATTACAATGCCGTCCTTTAATCATTTACGACATACGATAGGTCAAGCGGCAGGCAAACAAGCCAAAAATGATGCTGTACGTTTTTCATAACAAACTTGCCACA
>JAGDQP010041816.1:0-16765 GCA_022664845.1 Lepisma saccharinum | reverse complement strand
GGCGAATGTCGTGATGGCACTTTAAATAAAGCACTGCGCAATACTTCCTTATCTTCTACCTACCCTAAACCTGGCCTAAGCCAAAGATGTCAAAATGACATAAATAAATTTAAAAAAAAATCCCTTTCGGTAGGCCTACAGGCTGAGGTAGATACCGAAGTTTTTTTTTTCAAATCTACCGAAAAGAAAAATCAAATTGAAAATACAGGGATATTTAATTAACTCTGGAAAGGATTGATTAAAGTTGTATACGTGTTGTATCGCAAAATGTCGGCACCTTGTTTCTACAAACGTATCGAATACTGATTTCAGTGAATGTCAATCGTACACATTTCATTGAACTACTTAAAGAGCATGTAAATTAACTAGTGCCATCTTTCAATAAATGAGTAAACTACATGCTAATTTCTGCTACATTACCAATGTCTCTATTTTGCTGCCACCTATTATTAAATAAGTAAACTACATGATATGTGACATTTTGTGATTTCAAATTTAAGTATATTGCAATAAGCAAGTGGTTAATAAATTTTTTTAACTATAGATACCTCTAAACATAAAAGTGATTAGTCATCCATTACATATGAAAAATAAAGAATTACTCATGGTTAATTTCAGAAAGCTTAACAGATATCTTAATTTCTCTCATTTCGAAAGTGGTGCAGAAAACAAAACGTTATACGCGATTGGATAATTAGAGTAGTGGTAACGAGCTCGACAGTAATGCGGTAGGTTGCTGGATCGATCCCATCCAGATTATGTTTTCTTCTTAAGCTTTTATTATTCGTATAATTTGTATTTATTTATCAGATTAAACAACAGGGATACGGATAAGTTTATTTAGCCCTGAAAAGGGTTGATTATAAGTAAATTTAGTAACGCGACCAGTTACCACGTGCTTCAATTACAGCACGAAGCCTTTGTTCCATACTGTTGACAAGATCTTCACAAAATCCTTCTCTTTCTGCTACCTCTTCCCACGCTTCGAGTACTAAATCCCAGAGAGCATTTGGAGTTGTTGGAGGAGGCCAATTTTACCTCAGTACTCGCTTGACCTCAGACCACACATTTTCGATCGTATTCAGATCGGCTGCGTGAGCAGGCCAATCTAAAACGTGAACATCATGTTGTTCCCTAAGCTAGCGTACTACTGGTTTTGATGTGTGGATGGATGCCCGGTCATGTTGCATAGTGATTACTTCACATGGTTGAAGGTCACGGACAAATGACAACATTACATTATCAAGGATATGTATATACTGCTCACCTTTTAAATGACCTTCAATCCTGTGTAAGAAACCTAATCCCTGGGCAGACATTCAACCCCACACTCCCACACTAAATAGGCTGACAACATTAGTAAGTGAGAATGTTTGGCATCGTATACTCTCTCAGTATGTTTGCATTGCGTGGAATAATATTAATGCCAAGTTTGGTACAGGTAGGTAGGTCTAACTGATGGAAAGAATATGAACAATTGATTTTTATAGAAAATGGGCTGGCAATACTGAATCACTGCACCAATCAAACGGTTCCAGGTGCTCTCAGCTGGTCTAAGACTTTTCCAACGACATCTCAAGCATCTTCTACAACTTGTAGTTCCTGAGATTTAATTTCTAGCCAAGGATGGACGGACTGACACCATGAGCGGGAATAGAAGGTCCCTTTTGCTATTGTTTTGCTACTAAGGGACCGAAAGCAGCGTTATCCGTGGAAGTAGTATGTAGTGGTAGAAATAGTAAAGCATAGGCCACAGAAATAAAGCCTATGCAGTAGGCCTTCACTGTTCAACTTTTTTAATAGGATGGACGATAATCGAATTTTAATTTCAGCGATGGCCCCTAAACGGATTCTGCTGGAGCCAATTCAACAATACAATGCAATCTCAAATTCACTGTCACTTCCACAAGGAAGTAATAAATAAGTAATTGAAATTTCAAGGTTTATATGGATTACTCTGTATTATCGTTACCAGCAGTATTTAATAGAAGTTTTGGTAACCCAAATGGGACGCCCCAACAGCCCCAACTGCAAGGTAAACCAACCTAATATGACCTAAATTCAAGAAGTAACTTGAAGCTTCTGATCTCATTAATTATTATTTTGTCAGGAGTGAACACCAAAACTAGTGTTCAAATAAAATCAGCAATCACTAAATTGTTTTATTCATGAACATTTTGGACCCACATTACATTCTTAGGTTCTTATAAGGAGAAACCCATCAGTTTTCAGATTACGTTTCCTAACTAAGAATGGTAGAAAGCTTCTTGAAATAACTTTAAAATTAACAGAAAAATATAAAAGTATCATAGTTGAATTAGATATCAAACTTAAAAAATGATAAAAGTGAAGATTATCTATATTAATCTACAATTACAAAATATGATCAACGACCAGGATTCGAACCCATGACAAAATTAAAATTCATTATAAGTCGAGCACGATAACCACTCATCCATCCTATTAACCGAATAAAATATGTGTTTTACTAGATTTCAATGTAAGACTATGGATTAATACGGCATTCAGTGTTTAATTTATTGATATTATTTTTAAATTTTATCTTTGATTTGTAATCCCTTATTTGTTTGTGCAAATAATTACAATATACGTATATCACAATTGTTCTGTAATGGGCTTTAATGTCGGATTATGTTCATATTTTTCAATTTCAGGGAACTTCCCTCAACTGCGGGAAATTTCCCTCTGCGAGGGAAATAGCTGGGAATTTGGGAAATAATCTCTAAAGACATGCGACAATCTTTATGTCCATAGCTGTACCAGTAGTTGTTTTAGTTAAAAAATGGTGGCCAAACTCCCACAAAGATCGAAATTGAAAAATACAGTATTATTGTTTACTTCTCAGTATGTTTTTTTGTTTGCTTAACTTATATTTTTAAAGAAGTTTTCTTACATTTAGTGTTTTTATATTCTCAACGTCAGAGGGCAATTTCCCTGCCTACCTCCCCTAAATTACATATGTGTTTCTATCATTTCTAGCCACTTGGAGGTTGTTTTCTTGGATATTAATTTGGGGGTTGGTGCCCTTCAGTACAAGGTCTTTGACTACAGTGTTGACTCGATTTTGCCAAAAGGTGGGACATAGTATCTTCTGGTTCCAAGGTGACGATTTATTGTGTTTTTGTCTATTGTTGATACTCTATTTGAGTGGATAATTAACTTCCCTTCCATTGTTGAATAGTTACCATAAGGAAGAGACGAAGACGAAGTTATTAATAATTCTTCCAATTAGCACCTGTGATTTTTTTTCTTTTAAGATTCGTCACACTTTTATTCCTCTATCTCGATATAGGTTATATCTAAAAATGTTCAATGACAATCCTGGCAGGCAACGGCGGGCGCTGCACTTATTTGTTTCACTTGCTTTATTTGATGTCACTGCTAGTACTCGTCTGATTGGCTACATTTTCTAATGACATCAACATGACTAACCAATCCCGAATAGCAAATCGTATACAATACAAAAAGGTAGTTGGGATGAAAAAAAGTTACAGCCAGGCAGGTTCAAAGTAGACTATATACATGAGTATGTGACGCACACGCAATCACAGGGAGTGAGCCAAGTTGATTCACTGATTTGAATCACTTTTAACTGAAGGAAACATATCACCAAACTGCAAAATTATCCCGTATAGCGTCTGTCAATCATGAAATAATAAATCTTCGGCCAGAGAAGTATATACACCATAGGGTATTTCGGTGTCTATCATGAATAATAATGAATTTTACCACAGTATCGCTCAGTGGCTAGAGTTAATAATTGTTACTAAGATGTAGAAGCTGATTGAAGTGTAATGCAAGTAAATATAAGAGTTACTTTGCTGTACCCGGCACATACATTTTGAAATTGCATGACTTCGGTTGCGAAACTACTCAATTCCTTTATAATTGTCTTCAGAAATACATTTCTTGATCTCTTTGACTGTTTAGTTTTAGTACATTATCTCCACATTTTTAATCCGGTATTTTTCCTGAAATATTTTAACGTATGTGTTCTGATTTATCATTGAGTTGAAAAATAAAGAAACTCCATCATCTTTAATGTTTAATAAAAATTTCATATCAAACATATGGCAATGTATTGTTATTTGTCCAGTCCTCGTAAGCAGGGAATCAAGTTTGTAATTGGTCATGAACTTGTTGGAATTGTCACAGTGAAGTTATATTCTTTTCAACTTTCTTAAACGTAGGGTATTTTGCCTTTTTTGTTTGACAATTAAATTCAATAATGAGTTGTAATAAATGTCAAGAGTGAATTTTCATAGGAACATCTCCTTTTGTTGTAAGGTAAATAACTCCATGAAATGAAACATTAGACAAATATTCATGTAGAAGAAACATTTTTCTTCTTCTTTGTCAATGATTAGTTACAAGTATATCTTTACCAGCTTACTAATGAAATGAATTCTGAAAGTGAAGAACACAAAAATGTTGTAAATTTAATTTGCTAATAAAATAAGTAATTTTAAAGTCTTGATTATATTAGTAGCTATATAGTGCTACTACTTTTATGCTGCCCAAATATTCAGAGATTAGATTTAAAATGTTAAGCAGAAAACTATCCACATATGTTAGAAATATTCCCACTTATAGATTGACTGTATTCAATGTGTGTGTTAACTAGAGATCAGTTGACTTTCAACTACCTTCACTAAAACGTGCAATATGTCATGAGGAGAGGAAAACGAATCTTATATTTTTTTATAACTGGGAATTATTTACACGTTGTTTTCATTCTATTAAATTTAATATTCCTTGATTTATCATTTCTGATCCATTTAAATCAGAAAATAAATTTTGATAAAATTGTAATGAATGATTTAGAAATAACAATGTATAAATAGTGATTTAGATTTCCCTTGATTAGGTTCATAAAAGAATGTAACGATTATTTAACATTCAAATATTTAACACTAAACACATTTTAGCGCTGGTATTGCTGTCAATTGCAATAAATTAACTGGTTTGTTCATGGACTATAATCTCTTCATTATAACATCGAAACACTATAGATATTCTAGTTCGAATCCTTTTATGATATTATAGAACACGAAGGATTCTTTGGAGTATAAGAACATACTTTGTAGAGTATATTTCATAGATGGTAACCGAGCAACGTAATCCGACTTAGATTAATAGCTTTCGTCTTCAATCTTTATTTTAATTTGAGTCAGCAAAGGTAAACTCTGAACATATAAAACTAATAGATATTTCGAAAATTACTAATCTGTATTATTAGTACAGACCTGCCCTCTTCTTCGGAGATTGAATCCAATTTAGACATACGTTTTTGTCTTCTCCGCGAACAATTTAACTTCGTATTCTGAAAGCACATTTATCACTTTATTGATTTAACAGGAATAACTCTCTTTAAAATTTCTTCTGCAAATCTTAATGTATTTTGAACCATCGAGAGAACTCTCTGAGGTAGCATTAGAACATATTGATTTATGGAAATAAGAAATAAACTATGAAAGTTAAATGGAATGATTTAGAAAAAGAACAGTCAAAGAGACAATTTCTTCCTACAATCGTTTCTAGCATAGGAGTATAACAATAAGTGTTCTACCAGTAGTAATATTCTTACCGCGATGATATGAACATTCAACAAGTTCATTGACAGCTTTCTGTACATCACTTTAAATATTACGGCTAGCTTTAACCAAACTTCTTTTGTGTGAAAAACACATTAGACCAAATACTCCGTTTCTATTGACAACCAAGGGACGTAACAGTTAAATACACAGCTAACGGAAACTTGTATAAATACATCTGTTCAAAGCAAATTTGAAAATATTTAACTGTATAGTTCCTGTTTTGCAGTATAAATGAAAATTTATAGTATTATTTTACAGAGCATAGAAATAGGTTAATATCGTTATTCTCAGCCATTCGATCCACAAGTATTACTTGCTCCTCATCTAGTTACTCAAAAAGCTCAACAATATAGTAGGAAACAAATGAAGACCGCCTTGAGTAAAAGTAAAGCAATTAGTTAAATATTAGTTAATAGATACGAAAAATGCCATCATTTATAATATAGGCAAGACTACGTGAATGTGTTGTTCTTAATATACAGACAGAAGAAGTAGAATTATGTGTCTTAAAAGTTTATGATTTGTTATCTAATAACAAACTTGGGTGATTTTTCTTTAAACATAACGTATCTAGTAAATAGTAAAGGCTTTAAGTGGTGCGGAACAAAAGAACAATGATTTACGAACCCTCCGTAACAGTAAAACGCAAAATGTGGGGGAAAATTCTCTACATCAAAAAATGAAGTATAAAACGTGAGAAAATTCAAATATTTGAATTAGAAAGCATCCTGACATGCAATCCGTAGTGAGTTATGCAACCACATATGGATTTCAAATGTCAGTTTTAACTACATCTGAGGTTTTTGTTATGCAATATGATCCAATATACACGTAGTATTATATTGCAAGCGAAGTTTCATGCTATTAGGAGTTAAATGCCATCTTCCCAAGGAATAAAATGCGAGTGTTAGTTACAATTTATTGATATGCTAAACATAGTTTCTCTTGTAACATTTGTTCCAAAAAATTAGTAATTTGATGCCTTTGTTAAACACTTATTCTATTCAGCGGTTAATTCACTAATAATAAATTAATAAACGTTTAAATTTATTTATCAAGGAATAAAAAATAATATGTTTTCCACTACACTTTCTATCGAATGCCCTGCTTCTCTTCGTTCACTGACATCTACATTTAACTACATTTTAATATTTTGTCCTGATGAATAAATTTATTAATAACCCTGGTGAAAATCCTCAATATACTTTTTTTCTGGGACCCTAGGTAGCAACTCACATTTTACATGCATAATGCTTAGTTCTGGACAGCTTGTATTTCAATAGACTATTATATTATGGACAATATGTAGGGAGTAGTTTTGTTTAAAGGCCTTTTAATTGTAAAATGCTGGGATGGCATTTCAGTCCTTCAAATAGTAATGTTGCGTGCGTAACTATACCAAATAATTATGATTAAGGTTTGTGAATGTAAAAAAATTAATGTAAAAGAATTAACATGATTTAATAGGCCAAACAAAGAAATCTGTAAGCTAGATTCATCAATTATAAACACAGCTTAAATAGGTTTAGTAAGTATTATATCGATTGAAGTGTGTTAAGCGCACTTGGCAAACGTCATTTTTTGAAACGGCGTATCTTTTGGCAATTTTGAGTTAACTTTCAGTGCCTGTAACTCCAAACTCCAAAATTACACACATTTCGAAACTTCTTCAAGGAAACTTCCTTCTTTTTCTGGTGTCAGGAACACGTCCTCATCATGCAAGTATATAAGAAAACGATTGTGATGTTTCCCCGTTTTCTCGCTATTACTTTCTAATCTCTCGCTCTTAGTTAGAATTATATTTTTCGTATGGCTAATTAGATTTATTTATATATATATATATATCAATTCTTTGCCTTACACAGATATTCTGTTGACAAGATTGCAGCATCGGTTAATGTGATTACTATTCGAGAAAGTTGAGTATGTCGGTTTATCCATTCGGTACATAAATGTTTCGGATTTTTCGGCGGATCATAGCTCATACAGATTTGAGCACAATTCAATGAAGCAGAACTTTTTATGAAGTATTGATTCATCTCAAATAAATCTGCCTCTTATTTCTTAAATTTTAACCGACATAAAGTTCTGCAATAAAATTAAATATTCTGTCCATACAAATCTGAAAGTTTAAGTCTATATAACACTCACAAAAACTGTAAATACCTGAAATGAATTTATTAATTTATTAAAACTCACTTTATTAATTAGATTCCAATTTTCTGATTTACACTCAGAGACGCAGACTCCTTTACAGAAGTTTGATGTTGAACTAAAACAAAACCTTTCAAGTATGTTACTTGTGCAACCAAATAATTGCGCCTTTAGTGGAATACATAGTATATTATTAGCTATCAAGAAGTTTTATTTCAATAATTTATTAAATCGTCGAAAAATGATTTGACAAAATGTAGTTTGCGGTTGTAAACAAGTATAACGTTTTTATTTATTCATATTTTCATTTTTCCGCGTCGCAGGACGATCTGACATGGCATATCGGACAGTATATTTAGTAAGTATTTTAACATTATTTGTGACATTAGCATCTCTTTCTTGAATAAAATATAGAACGAACATTACGAAATTCTCCATAATAGGAGAATGAGACGGATTCTATTTGTTACAATGCCTATTTGTATGGAAATATATATCAATTTCCATGCCTCACAGAATTACTGAGTTTTCGAGCCTGATGTATCTTCCAAATCATGAAAAGGACAAATATCTCTACCAATCGGCCATGACTCAGTGGTGGAGAGTTGGCTTAGCATTCGGGAGGTCCTGAGATCGGTCTCAGCGGCTGCCCATCCTGACCGAGGATTTTCCAGAGTTCTTTTTCAGTCATACCAGGGAAATTATGAAATGTTACCTAAACAATAGACCACCATACTAATAGTGGTACCACACAATAACCACCACCCTATCCCGAAGTGAGCCTTAGATACCTAAAGCCCTTAAAATAAATTCAATTCAACGACAAATCTCTACAACGAATCACAATGCTTTCAAAGCTGTCCCAGAGGAAATGGGGATAGTGTAAAGAAATTAAATCCCGCAATTAAATGTATTCCATTATCGCTGTTTATGAAGAGCACGTACGTCTTCTAGGAAAAATGACGTAGGTCCACAATCTTACGATAGTCTGTTGGTGCTTGGAAGAAAGATTTTAAAAGTACTGGAGTTTTGAAATCTCATGACTCAGCTCTTGTTTCGTAATTTATGACACGTTAGGTTTATCATTCTCTGCTAAGAGAATGATCGGAAGTATGTATGTGCAAAATTTCAAGGCGATTGGATATTTGCAAGTGAGTCAGATTAACCTACAATATTTCATCCTAACTAATATTTGAAGTTAAAGCTTATATGAGAGAAACTAGTAGTAGAAGAAACAAGAAAACAATAAAAATTCCATATATCCGTGTGCCAATTTGGTCTTATATAATTTTATCAGGTTTTTGAAGGTTGTACAAAATATTAACCTTGCATACGCAGAACAAGTGACTATATGGAAAAGCTCAGCAACGTGTACCTTAACGAACTACGTATATAATCAAACAAGTGTATTTATCGGAAAATTTCCTTCTTGAACACTTTCACTAAACAAAAAGAACGATGAATCCTATTCTGGTGGTCCAGTTATTAACATTGGAAACTTTGAATGATCATTGACATGACGAACAGGATTAAATATCCCTCCCGTTCATCCTATCTCAGGATTTTAATCAGTTCCACGAAAAAAATGCCGAGACGGTAAACAAACTAAATTTTGGTAGGAGACGTCATTTCTCCAACATCAGACGATATTAGGTCACAGCTGCCTGTTTAGCTCGAATAACTTAATTATAGGACTCATCTACAAGTGATCTTGCCTAATAATGGTGAACATTTTATCTTCTTGTTAGTGAGTTGGGATCACTATAAATGTCATTGTGATAGTTGGGAATCGAAAGAGCTTTCGACTTAGTAGCCAGAAGACTCTACCCTTCATGAATCAAAGAAACGCTCAGCTGGATCTCTTTATGCAAAATACACTAATATATAAATCCTGATTTGAGTACGAAACAATTCCCATTATTATAGCGATACGAATCAAATATCTTCATTAAATCTCACACATAAAATAAAACAATTTAATATTTGGACTTCATATTTGCTTACCGAATTCTTAATTCATCTTCTCTCCCAGATAACGTGATGGAACAGCTATAACTTAATTTACAACATATACTGATATAATTTAGAATCATTCCGCTTAGTCGGGAGAAATAAATATTTCCGACGTAATGAAGCTCATTTGCATTACAATGTATACGTGAGATTAGAAAGTTATTTGGTCATGAGTTGCGTGGTGGTTGGATTGGCAGTATAAGTCGAACTGAACGGCCTTGAAAGTCTTCTCAAAATTCCCAGGTACATTAATTTATATGAGACAACACTCCAAATGTTAAATTTTGTCATAAAGCAAAATTGATTAGAATAACTATGGCAAGTGATGGTAGAGCGTTGCCGCAAAAATACATCAACATTTCTACAATTTGTTTCCAACTTTCCCACTTCCGTTTCCCACTTTCTTCATTCCACCAATTCATCCATACGGCCTGAGCCATAGTTGTCTAAAGGCCTTAAAATAAAATTCAATTGAATCTACTTTATTTGGGCTTCAGTAATTTTCTAATTGAAGTGCTTATCCATTGAAATATGCACTTCCTTGATAAAACTACTTTGTTTATTTCACTACAGCTGTTCATTAAGGTCTTATAAAACAAAATTTACTTTTACCTAAAAATGGACTTTCATTTCAGCTTTTGCTTTTAATCTCCTCATTTCCGTCCTCGTAAGTCGAAAGAAATACAAATACATGACCCAGTTGGAGGACCATCGTAGCCGAGCGGTTAGAGTAACAGACCTCAAAATTTCATTACTTACAGTTGGAAGTTCGAATATCATCGCAAGTAGTGGAAAGCTTTACTCGCCAAGAAATATATAATAGTAAAGATAATTCAAAAAGGGTAATTCAATATGGATCATCATTGTGTGCAATATACTCTCAAGGAAGTAACGGTCTCACATTTGGGTCACTGAAAAAGCTGGCTATGTGGCGGTGCACGCCACAATACCGCCCTGGCGGCACAGATGCGGCTATAAATTCATTTATCTGGAGGCCCGCCTGCGGCAGCCGCAAGCAGCCATCCAGCGGTATGTGGCAACTATACGACTGTTACCACCAAATTATCGTTATAGCGGCACACATGCGGCATTCGTTCATTTCTCTGCTCGTGGCCCGCCGACGTTTTGATCATGGGGTACCTAAATAAGTGGTCGTTCCACTAACATCTTAATACATTGAAAAGTAGAAAGTATACACAAGTTTAACTGAAGCAGTACGTTTTTTTTCTTTATTTCGTAATTACTATATTATTGACAAATCTATTTTTCTCTGGATTAACATTAAGATAACTTCAGAATTTTGGTAGGTGTAATACCAATTCCTCAGTACCACAAAGGAAGCCGTAAGTTCTGAGGCGTTAGACCAGTGACTCGAATGTTTGTGGATTTTAACTATCAGTGCTTTCGAATTATAATCGTGACGGGCCAACGTCAAAAGTTATTACAATGGCCAGTACAAAAATAAAGTTTACCGCAAAGAAAAGGGCTGTCAGAGAGTTTTACCGAGCGTAATCTTGTCCTCGAACTGGATTTGCTTTGCTTAAATACTTTTGTGAAGTCGGTAAACATTGATTAGAAGAGGCAGATTTCATGGTGACTAATATATAGTACTTTTTCTATGCATCAATATTCTGCCAGGAATAACTACCCGAGCGTAGCTAGGCTACCTAAAATGTAAGTCCGTCTTTAAAATCTAGCAGTGATACTCCGCTAATCCTTACCCAAAGGGGGGGGAGGGGGTATGAAGCTCTGTGGGGTATTAAAGAACGAAATTGAGAGGTTTAACGTTGTGTGACATTTTAGTTATGTGGGGTTAAATTGTACCCCCTGATTTTTACTATTCTTAAAAGAAATAATGTACTCTTGTCTTAAAAATATAAAATGTTACTTACAAGATATATTCTTCTCTCCTCTCTCATTGAAAGATTTTCACTTACTAATGTTGAAAGAAATAAGTAGGTTCTTTAACGAACTTTCTTAAAATACAAAATGTTATTCACAGAATAGTTTCATCTTTCCTTCTGGCAATGAAAGAGTCTGACCTAGATGGTTATTTTTGTTTCTTGTAAGAGTTCATTGTCCCTTGTCTGTGACACTAAACTGAGCTTAACTTTCCCTATGTACAGGAGTTAATGAAATGAACTAAATAGTTTGAGAGTTTATTGCACGCAAGGCCTTATGGGTGCAGACGAACTAGTATTTGATGTCATTGATACTTGAAAGGGTGATTGACCTGACCTCGATAGAAGTAGAAATAAGACGTTATCTCCGGAATTTTACCGCATCAGGTTGGTTGATGAGGTTTTCCCTGCTTGAACTCTCTCTTCAAGAGGTTGAAGCTGGAAGACATCTTGGGTTTCATTATAAGATTTGTTTTTCATCCTGAATTTTGAAGATAACCTTCAGACAATTATTGAACTTTTACTGTTGTGAAATGGTTTTACATTTTCGAACATGTCAGGAATCCGTAATTCATACTTTCTGTTAGTGCAATGTTTTATTGTCACTATGTAGAGATAAGCAGGACATGGCGGACATGGATTTGCCCTCGCCCTCTCGATATTGCGGCGTAGAGTAGCCAAATCTAATCAACTATTTTCTCCTGTTCACTCATTTACCACATTTTATCTTAGAGTTAAGTCGTCGGGGAAAGATGTACTTTAGTTATCCCCGTTTATTTGCATTTTTCAATCGTTTAAGAGCTCACTTATCCGGTAGTGATATCCGGAGTAATTTTGGCCTCTATATAACGTGATAGTGTAATGCTTATCCGTTCTTTAGTATTTGGTTTTCATTTATTGTCCATAAGTCGCTTTGACATAAACAATTATCAGGATTTCTACGTGGCTATGTGAAAATTATAGGGGCCATAATTTAAACACCAAAACTTAATATTGCTAAGTTATGTGAAAGTAAGGAATTTTTCGACTAACCTAACGCTGGAAATTTTGTCTGGACATTGAATAACTTGTCAAGACCACGTGTTTGATTTATTTTACGAAAAGTGTTTATAGTGGATTAGGCCCCAAACTAGTAAATTACAACCTACCAAATTGTATTTGATGTTTCGTTTCAAATACAGGCAAACTTTTGTTTCAAAGCTGCAAATGGCTGCAGATGCCTTGTATTCAGTTCGTCTCTGTTAAAACTTTAATGTGTAAAATACCGCAATAAGAAATTATGTTAGAATCATGACAAGACAAATTTTGGACCTTTGAATCAAAACTATTCTTTTATTTTTTTATTTGATTTATACTTGAAATGTAACAATATCCAATGTTTCATAGTCACTGTTCAAATCTGATCAGCCCTCCTCAATTCGATTGTTGAATATGAATTCTTTCAGAGAAATCATGTATCTATTGTTTATCACATTTGTTGCTCTCAATTGATGAAATTTGAAATGCTTTTGAATTTTCTTACTTCAATGGAAATAAATAATACCACAAAAGGGTTTTCAATACTTTTATTATGTGAGTAGCTTTAGAACAATTGGCTAAAAAATAGTGTATATGATTACTTTCAATGACAGACGAATTTGTGTGAATTTTTCCAAGTGAGAGATCTTGACGTTCAAACTTTTGAGAAGCGTTACTTTAAAGTTTTCTGCGTTAATTAGTGCACGAATTTTTATATTTTTAGCTTTATTATTTATTATTTTGCCTTTTGAAACCACGATCTCTGTGGATGTCTGTTCTCTTCGCTAAATATGTCTTGTTTCTCTGCGACGGTTTTTGCTTGCATTGCTTAGTTTATATGGAGCATCTGGGTTAAGATTTCGTTTAACAACTCCATCTGTGGACGTTATCTCCATGTCAAGGCTACTCAAAAATCTAGTTCGTGTCTTATTCGCAGGTCTTTGGTATGTTTTCTGATCCAGTGGGTTGGCGTGTGAGCTCTCCCCCCTTTCTTTTATTTCTCAGTTTTCTTTTTCCAGCTGTTCTTCATCAGCGAATAAGACCTGTTGGGAACTTGGATTTACATTTTATTCTGATTTTATTTCTAGTGCGGTAGCTTCTGATCGTTCTAGCACTCAACTATAATCTTTGCTCAGCATTCTTTTACGGTAATGTCATGGGAGGTACAGGGGCTGCGACGACCTCTTTCGTGTGTGAGCAGTGGGCATGCCCATGACTGGTGAATCTGTTTTCGGTGTGAGAGTGACCTTGATACTGCAAGGTGTGGCCATTCAGGTTCCAGGCCATGTGTCATTGCTTTGATACTCCTTACGAGTCTTACCACTGACTTTCAGGATCCAGTTCTGACATCTTTTCAGTTCGATGTTGGCGTTTATTTATTTATTCTTCTCTCTTTGGGAGAAACCCCCCGATGGTCCTGTGTTTTGCTTGAGCGACGGGTACTTTTGTTGTTGCTCTTGTGTAGTTACTGACCTGCGCCCTGGTGGGGTGGTTTCACATTCATTTCAATAATTCATATATTTATTCTATAGTTTTCGACGTATGTCCACCAAACTTGATATAAGCTTTAATCGAGTAAATATGAAAACAGTGTAATTGTTCTTTTTCCGAAGCGTTCTAGTCGTAAGACTAGTAGACCTATTTACAAATTCAACTTATAAAAATATTTTTACTCAACTTTACGTCTACACACTTAATATAAAAAATACATTAATTTGCACTTGATACTAATAACGGTTATTTAGGTGCTCTGGGTCCTCCCATGCGAAGTTGTCAGTGTTTCAAATTAATTTTAAACATTTAATATTTGAAATTACTACCATACCGTTGGCCGTAATTGCACAGAACTGAAAATGTAGCTACTGAAACGGATTGTGAATGTAGTCCGGGCGCCGCAGTTCTCAATACTGCCAACTAATTAAAGAAAATATATCAAATTAATCCCATACCGTTGACCATTTCTGCACCAAACTGGAAATTTGATGGCTGGGATTAGTCATAGAGGAGGTCTGAAAGCCACGGTTGTCATTGCTGCCAACTCATGCCGTTCACCAATTAATCCTTACACTTGTGTAAATTTAAAACTTCATAAAATACACTCCATAGTAGTCCTGTTCATTTATTATTTATTTATTCTAGTTGAAGACCACCTATTTTGTCAATTTTATTGTTTTACAGGAAAGAGTTTTAAAAGTTCACAATCAGGATTACGTTAGACTGCACGTATAAACAGGATATATAGTGTTTTATTTGTTATAAATTACGAGAAGAGGATCCTAAAGCTAGTGTTGCTGGTAAATTTGAACATACTACCCGAATGGGTAGAAATTCAAAGATCCCTGGTTGGGATGATATTCGCAGTCAGCAACCGGGGATGAAATACTCAAGCACCACTGAAGAACCCCGGCATGACCCCGGGAAATTCAATACAGGGAGTAGTATGAATTAGTTAGATGTATTATACGGAATCCCAGGCTAGATCTGTAAAAAGCCGCGGAAGAATTTGCAGAGAGGGGGTATTTAACAATCACTCTCTGCTCGAAACCGAACACTGGGAACATCGCTGCATACCCCTGGTGAATTTGAGGGAAACTCTGGGAAACTTCACTCGCAAGCTTCGAATTCAAATATTTTATTTATGGCCTTTATTCATCTAAGACTCGGGCCTGGATAAGAAAGAGGAAATGATGCGGGAAGGTGTCAGCCAAAGTATAAGTTGAAGGTACCCAGGAATAATCATGATGTGACACGAAAACCCAAGAAAAACTCAGTCAGGGCGGTCGGTTGCTAGAATTGAACCAACGATGTCCCGAATGGTAAGCCAACTCTCTACCAATGAGCTGCAGGTTTCAAACCTGCGTACCTACCTATGACCGGTCCGAAGGTCGCAACGTTACCGCCGCGCACAAAATATTATTGAATTATATACTGACAAAAGCAATAGGAAAGTACTGTCCTGTTTCTGCTGATAATGGACAGACAAAATGACGACTCGTTCGGGGTAGAATGTATAGCCTCAGAATTCAAAACGAGAAAAAACTCTTACCGTTGCCGTAAATTAGAGTGAATCGCGTGGTCAGTAAATAAGCATCGAACCTAATCTAATCGAACCAGTGGTCAGTGAACTTTATATAACTTGGAAATGTGTATATGTATAAAAAATATAATTTTTTAAAAAAGTAAATCATTCCGCTGAGAACCGAACCTGGCTCACTGGATTACCTGTCCGATGCAGTAACCACAGTATTAAGCGGGCACTTCCTAGAAGAGGTTTCTGTGTTATATTTCTTTCCCGGAATGACTCCTAGAAATAGGAAACAAAGTAACCGTTTGCACCTGCCCTTTCATCAGTGTGTAGTTGTTTATACTCTTCTCGAAGTTCGGAGTAAAGTAGCAGTTGAAAAATAGTCTACTTTTCATCAATCGTAGTAGTGATAGCAGTTTTAGTCAAAGTAGCTGTAAAAATAGCTGCTACTTTATTTTGTCCCCATCACTAGTGATTAAGCGTGCACTCACTCACGACAGGAGCATGCAACAAAGACTTTTTCTCCACGCTTTGTGTATTGCATTTCCCTCTGGAAATTTCTGAATACAGAGGCTATTTGCTGCAACATGTTCAAAGCAAGTGCAGATACATAGGAGGGGCACATCAGAGACCTTCGTTTCGTAAATAACTCAATTTTCGCCAAATTGTCACATAGACGTTTGTTCCCGCATACGCCTCATCTGTAATTTTCCTAGTCGAAACATTAAAGAATTTTTCTGTTTTATTGATTTCCTATTAGATCGTAGTAACTTCTGCTCTGATTTCTTTCCCAAACATTTTATCATTTCATCATACTGTTCCGTAAATAGCTCAAAAGGGGTATGGTTTGAATCCTCCATCTTCATTGCCATTTCTTTGGTTTGTTTTCACCATATCAATATTTTCAATTTGACTTTAATTGGCTGTCACATCTTTCAGGATCATCTTTCGCATAGCATATTTAGTTTTACTTTGTCGCCAATCGTCTGTTTTTTTTCTGTCCGTGACTACATATGATGTTTCAAGAGACAGGTACA
>JAGDQP010041815.1:0-16765 GCA_022664845.1 Lepisma saccharinum | reverse complement strand
TTATTACATTAATGATGTCAACATAAATATCCCGTACTTTTTAAATACAGAAAATTTTGTATCTCTAACGAACATGCTTATCTCTTTGTGACCAAGTTATAGCTTCTTTATTTTCATATGATTCACAATCTATTTGTTATGATATTGTTAGCATTAATGTGGATTGACAAAGAATCAAATGAGTTTATCATTCCTGAAAATTTTTCATAATGTCATCTCCAAAGTAAAAGAGAATCGTAGAGTTAAAAAATTAATTTCGATTTTAAAAGTTTATACCGGAAGTATGGAAATGTATTAAGTTAGGAGAAACTTGTTTAACAGAACATCATTTTAGTCCGGGCGTCAGTTAATGGTACTGTGCATTCGTGTCCGCGTAAAATATTTCTTCACTTGCATGCTCTTTGGACCTTAATAAACAATCTTAGGTAAGGTGTCTTGTGACATATTAAACCCACTAATATACAAATTAAATGTCACCATAATGGAAATTTTCAATTTTATCCTTTATTTATTTTATGGCACCCTTGAGGTCATAAAGGCCTTCGCTTCCATTCAACCACGAACATCATCTATACGTGCAAATTTTATATAAAATAATTGTTATTGTTTTCTATTTAATCTAATGAAATTATTAACAATTAAGAAACAAGAACAAACACTACGTTAATAAACATAGTGATCCTTTAGAGCCTTTGATCGCTGAAGGTCATAAATAAATTTCAAATTTCAGAAAAGGAATGTTTTGATAAAATCAAAGTTTAATGACAATATCGGATATCAGTGTTCCACTTGTAGAATCTCGAGTGAGGGGAATAATATCTTCGAAAATTTTTTCGCCCATTCATAACGCAGGCAAAGGGAATACTGAAACCAGACCGTAAAAGGTTTCTTGCAGGGAGGCGGAAACTACTTTTAAAATGAAACTTTGAAATGTTGTTTTCATTCCTTCAGTGACCAGAAACAGAGGGCAACTTACCAAGATATTATATAGTCCGGTCAGAAATCCGAAACCTGTGAATAACTAAGGACAACCTTTTTCTATTTATGATACTTAATCTCTATATATTTTTGAAGAAATTTAGAGGAGGAGTCACATTTTGTTTGGTGGCTTTTAACCGCCATATTGGAAATGGCGGCTGATTTTCACTTTTTTTTATTATATCTCGATAATGTTGGAAATATAAAAAAAAAAAGTTTCAATCAAAAGTCAAAAATACATCTTCTTGGTTCCTATAACTTTTGTTCTATCTCTTACGGTTTTCGAGAAAAACGTAAATTAAAAATAATAAGATTGTTTTTTTCTTTTATTTTTTTAGTTTTTGGAAATTTACCATATAAATTACCCTTAACACGTAGATTAATCTTCAAGATGAGGAAGTTAATCAATTGTTCAGTTAAAATACAATATATTTTCATTTTTTTCTTTTTCAATTTTAGGGTGCTGTTGTCACTGAATCATCTGTGCGAGAAGCACCAAAACTCTCCCTAGTGAAACAAGAGGAGCAAAATATTATTCCTAAAAAGAAGTGCACTTATGTCGTCGATGAGGGATATGTCGTCCTACCTCCTACATTGTGTAGTGTGGCCAAGACCAGCTACTAATGCTGATGTAGTAGACGCTTACAAGTCATATGTGAATGCACTGTTATCATCTTTGACGGCTATCCAGACTACCCAACAACTAAAGGAGAAGCCCACATGCTATGCCACAGAAAATATGTTCCTGAAGTTAAATGTAATGAACATATTTATGTTACTCACACGCAGTCTGATTGATACCTTATCTAATTCTAAAAAGCAGAAGCCTTTATCACTTTTTTCAGCCGTGTCATTGTTGTTACTCAGGATACATACATCTAACCACTAATGAAAACATTTGGTTCTTTAGGACTTAATCTGGTTCTAAAAGAGAGAGTATTTTCAACATATCAAAACAACGAGAGATCCATTCGAGTCAAAAATGTCCTTCTATTGTGTCATAAATTGTCGGAGTCTCTAAATTTATTGAAAAAAAGAAGAATGGCTTGGTAATTTTGTATGTGTTTTCAATGACAGAGATGCTACCAAAAACCAAGTTCCAGTAGCAGGAGAGAATTTTATCATTGCTTTGTACGGTAAATAAAAAAAAATATAAAACATTGCATCAGGACAGATTTTACATATACCACCACCATACTGCTAAAAACAAGCTGCAAAGTAATTTTTGATTTAGCCACGCTACCCCGCAGCATGAACTGCTCTTGCCCAACACTGATTTCGTGTATAGCATCAAGTTCAGAAGTGACTTGGGAATGATTTTGATTCTTCTCCATCTTGAAGATTGATTAACTTCCCCATCTTAAAGATTAATCTACGTGTTAAAAGTAATTTCCATGACTAACTTCCAGAAACTAAAAAGGTCTCAATTTCATGATTTTTAATTTACGTTTTTCTTGAAAACCGTAAGAGATAGAACAAAAGTTATAAGAACCAGAAAGATGTATTCTTTATGATCTTTAACTTTTGGTTGAACTTTTTTTGATATTTCCAACAGTTATCGAGATATGATTAAAAAAAAAGTGAAAATCAGCGGCTCCCACGCTAAATTTTAATCTTAGGACTAATATTTTTAATTTCAGTCATAAAAACGTCCACTCGTATTATGCACGGGCTTCAAGTTTCTGACTGGACTAATAATTCAGTTAGTAGAGCATTGGCTTTGCATTCCAAAGGTTTAGGGTTAGATTCTAGCTGCCAGCCTTCCTCACTGCGATTTCACATGTATTTTTTGCATTAACATCAGGTTAATATCTGTAAGGTATCTTCAAAACTAAACCCAGGCCACTTCTTTCCCATATTCTTCCCCTAACCTATCCCGGCGTAAGCCAAAGATGACTAAAAACCACTTATACCATTTAATTCCTCCTCCTCAGTCCCGAGTTCAAAATAGTGTACCAATATTTTTTAACTGTATATTTCTTGAAAGTATGTTAAACACAGAACAAAACAACAATTTGTAGTTTTTCCATTTATGGCGTCATAAGGACGTAACTGATGGTCCTCATACGGGGACCTTCGTTCTAATTTGATAGTTGAGACCGGATTGTGTGCTACTGTATATGTATTGTTAGTGAATATTGTGTGTACATGAACACAATTTATTTACCCTATTGCAGTAATCGTAAATAGCTCGGGGGTTCACAAATTGTGTATCGTGAATATGTAGATCAGTGGTTCCCAAACTGTGCGTCGCGATCCCTATATTAAATACTACTTATGACAGTATGCTTACTACTGTTTATTTGCTGTGGTATTTCTGGAATTGTTCAATCATAAGACACAAATGTATCTGCTATTTGACGTACATTATTCTAGTTTGTCCACGACAACCAGAATTCGTACATTTTGAGGCATTTTACCAACACTAGCAGATCTTACTTGACGGATAAAATGAGATACAACTTTTCTTGGTTTCTTTACAGTTTTGTCTGTCGTTCCTTTCACATTTTCATCGTCTGACGATGTTGACTTGTGTGAACGTCCGCTTTTTCCATTGTTTGTTTGAGCAACCTGCGTGAAATTGGCCATGATTTATTTATTTCCATCATGTACATTTTGGACATCATCAATGACATTGGCTTTTCTTCAGATACATTGCTTTCGGCAAACAACATCCGGTATATAATCGAATTACTTTAAACTACAATATCAACGAATTGGTTGGAAATTCGAACTGGTTACTTCTTCGTTCTCATATAACAGAGAAATTGGTCATATATACCTGTATTAATTCGGCCCATTTTGATCGTTATACGATTTCACCACGCCTGGCTCAGAAATATATACTTTCTTCTTCTTCTTCTCCTCTTGTTTGATCTTCATATCCTTGCCAAAATGTGAAAGGAAGATATTCAAAGAATGATTCCAACATTCCTTTTTCACTTCCATAGTTGACAGAAGATGTTTCTGCATGCAAGGCCCCAAGTTTTCACAGATCTGTTCCGCCAGTTCATATCGCGCGATTTCGTAGTTATTGTGCAGAAATATTGGTTGCTCCAATTTCAGCAACAGCACCAACACATGTTCCTGCATCTTCTTCACATTTTACATCATCATCATCACCATGATCACCATAAACATCTAAAGAGATGTTGTTCTTTGCGACTTGGAACTCCTCATCTTCATCTCGAGATAAATCACAGTCATTGTTGTTGAGAAGAGATTCTATGTGAGTTTTATCAAGTGGATTCATATCTGCATCACATCAACGGTACAGTTTATTAGCGTAACTTGGAAAAATAGTTTAAAAACATACAAACAGTTGTTTTGATATAAACTGCATGCAAGCGAGACAGACGTGAGAGTCAAATTTAGAAAAAAGTTACATAATTTGAAATGATATGTGTGAGAAATAACGAACTTACTAAAAGTTAAACGATACCCTATATGAATACAATGAGCAATGCGTGACTGAGATGAGACCCTTCCATCTCTCAGTGACAAGTTCAGTGTTCGGAATGCACCAGGAAAAATAGAGTAAAATTTGTATTCTAAACATGAAGACTAATAAGTATATGTTTTATTCTTTTGTTTTTACTCTCTCCAAAAATAGAACAATGCCCTGGCTTCCCCTATCAACTTCGCAAAGTCGACATGCTTTCGGCAGAAACATGGACATGGGTAAGTCAATAACACTCATGGCATGGGCAAAATGTCAGACTATTCCAATAATTAAATTTTACCGTATAAAATTAGGACAAGCAACATTTGAGGTTGTGGGGACAGTACGCACGTACTGAGTGCAAAAAGGCACCTCAAAGTTATGTATATTTTACTATAAAATCCGCGAATAACGTTTGCATGACTTCAACACCAAATTTACCATAGTATATCAGAACCGTGGACCTCTACAAACGTGGGGCCTCTGGAAAGAAGAGGTATTCAACGAATGGATGAAAGTCATCAGTTGGTTTCGCATTAAGTAGCTTGTGGGTTAGATACCAGCGGCCGACTATTATGACTAGGCTTTTCCCGGGATTTTCCTAAGTCACACCAGGAAAGTTACTTAGGACCTGGTCGACGCATTTCCAGATTCATACCACTCCTCTGTCCCAGCCTGAGCCATAGATGTCTAAAGATCATAAATAAATTTAATTCAGTTTAATTCAATTAATCCTGTTAAAAGCGAAATTGTCTTTGTACCCATCTCTAGTGTACAGCCAAGGTGTAAATTACATACTAGGCATTAAGACATAATCGGTTAACACATAATAACTATATACAGAAGAACAGTAAAAGAAAGAGAAAAATGTTATATTAATAAGAATACTTGGAACACAGTTTTGTGGTTTATTGGTTGCCCTCGCTGAATTTGGGACGACACTCAGGAGAAACGATGATTCGGAACTTGCTGCGCTAAGGTTTTTTCTAGGAATCCGCTCAGTTTCACCAGGGGATTGCCGGTATGGTACATCGACTTATGTCCAGGCTAAAATAGTCCCTGGAACATAATCGCTAACAATACATGTAATTAGTCCATAGCTGTCTGTCTGGCCCATTAATATACGGTACCAAAAGTGCTAAAATCAAAGATTTAAAGAGGTTGTAAAAGTGGCTTAAGAAATATAACAAACGAAATATTTTATTTTATATTTAGCAAAGAAAACAGAACAGTTGCACAACATTAAAATCCACCAAACCAGATCTGTTCATTTTCTTGAATCATGACAAAGTCAATGACAACACGATAGCTCTGGCCATAAAAAGTAGTTATCAGACCAATGTTCTGTGCTCTCTGCTCTATTTAAACAGCCGATACAAGTAAGTTCGTTGTTATAAAATAGACTTCTCTTTTTATAACCGAACTCATGATCAGAAAAGATTGCCAAACCATGGCATTGCCTACGTGACTTCAAACAAGACACACTTTGTCCACATGCCAAATGTTGGGAAATAATCAGAAAGAAAAGAGCTTTGGGACTGTCTCCACTTGTCCGAGTTTAACAGGACACACGCCGCTGAAGATTGAAGCAACTGGCCATGTGACTTCATAAATATTTTAAACGTGTTCGTAATGGAGTTCATTTAGATTTGAGAAACACCACGAGCCATGTGAGAAGGCTGTGAACGGGAGGGAGATACGTATTTTGTTACAAGCTGTCAAAAGGCCAACTACAGTTGCTTCTTTTCCTTTCTCTCGTTTGATCTTAGTCATTAGTCAGTTGGTCATAGAGTTTAAAGGCATCGCTCCATCGATGAACTTTCCAAGTGACATTTTTCAGAGCAAATAATACAAGAGTGATCTTATGAGTAGAAAACGGTGCTTATTCAATTTGTTTTAATTTCTTCATTTAATTTACATTAAGGCGGAATGTGCAGGCATCTATCGTCTTAATCCATCACAAATCTAAAACTTGACGCTCCTCAGTGAACACATCATCCGATGGAGAGGGCCAGGAGCCAGTAGTACATTTAAAAAAAAGTACCCTGGCGCTACTAAATCCTACATTCCATAAAATTCTCTACAGACACATAAACATATATACAACTTTCAGAAGTACCCTGGCGCCGCTAGAATCCGCCATGGCTGAAATGCACCACTGCCAGGAGCTCTACTCTATACAGGACTTTCCGGTGGTATTTTGTCAAAAATTGCCTCTGCTACCTACTGGTGCTGATTAAAATTATCTTCCCCTGTCAGCGGAAGACAAGCTTTAATCACGGAAACATAGAAACTAGCCAATTCGTTTAAGTTTCAAACAAAAAATTGAAAATATTCGAATTCTTTTTGTTTTTCTTCTATCAACCAGGCAGTCAATTAACACGTAACATGACAGGGGGGTATATCGCCTGTCATGCACTCTTCCGATGTGAAGAAAGTAGATGGTGGCAATCAGGACCTTTAGGTTAAGGTGACCATTCGTCTCTGATTTTCAAGGACATTTCCCAAAATAACATATATGTTCCCGGCTGTTTTGATCCAAGATTTGTTGAAAATGCAAAATAATAATAATACCGCCTCAATCCACAAGAAATATTTTGATAGCCAAACCAAATTCCACAGAAAAAAATTAGAGACCGCCAAATTTGAAAGGCAATAACATTCCCCACAATAACCTGAAAATATTTTTTGAACTATTGTTGTCTCTCTCGGGAAGCAATGCATCTATGGTGAGATTATCCCAAACTGTAATTCGTCGTGTGAAACTTCTAGTGAACAGCTTGAAGAGAATCGAGAGTTAGTAAAGAGAAATCGAGAAATATCGGATGAATCAAGAATCGTCTAAACAATAATGGTATAGTGAACTCCCCATTATTCGCGTTAATGAAGGGGAAAATATAAAATAAAACCCCAAAACAAGAATAATACAAAACAGGGGAAAGCAGTCAACACTTTCCAAAAATACACTAAAACCTCGTTTATCTGGAATTAATAGGACCGTACCCATTCCGGATAAACGAAATTCCTGGTATACCAGATATATGGTTTTTCATGTTATAAAAGGCTGCAAAAACGGAAATACAACAACAAATTGGTTTATTTTACAAAAGATAAAATTAATTTTAATAAACTGAGAGCAAATACAGTATAACACTGCATATTTACACTGTGGAGAATTTATTAGACGCGCTCACGCCTATACGATGAACAAGTATTTAAAACTGTCAAAAAATTACTTTATTTTCTTTTTCGAATAATCGTTCCGGATAAACGTAATTTTAGTGTACTGTGTAATCATGTAATGTGTGCCTACTTACGAAAGGAGGTTTAAACTTTTTCTACGACATTACATATTATTCTCGACGCTTAAATAGGGAATGGTGAGGTTGAACATGTGGAAGACGGAGAATTTGGCCAAAGAAAGGAAGTATCGTGTTCCAATTTCGCCTGCAAACACGTCTAAGAAGATTTTCATAAAAAATGCAAAAGATTATTTTTTTAATTTAATATACAGAAATATTGTATATTTCCAGAAAAATTGTTCAACTAAAGAACATGTGTCTCAGCGACCCATAAGCAGAGTACAGGTAGGTACTAACATGTCAGATAGTTTCAAGATTCGCAACGGGTTGAAACAAGGCAATACTTTATCACCACTACTGTTTAACTTTGCTTCAGAATATGCTATTTTAAAATTAAAGGGATTAACATTGATTGAATGGTTTCAATCAACTGTTCGTATACGCGGATGATGTAGATTTAATAGGGGATGATATAGATGCACTACAAAACAACACTGATGTCTTAGTAGAAGCGTGCGATAAGATAGGTCTACAGGTAAACATAGATAAAACAAAATACATGATAACGTGTCGAAATACAGGGAAGAAGGAAATAAAAACTTAATAATTGGTGAGATCACAGAAAAAGTAAACAAATTTAAATACTCGGGAGCATATGTAACAAGCCAAATCGAGGCCACAGAAGAAATGAAAAGTCGCTTAGCATCGGGAAACGCATGTTTCTATTCAGTCCAAAATCTCCTAACATCGCGATTAATATCAAGAAAATTGAAATTGAAAATATACAGAACGGTTATTCTGCCAGTATTATTTTACGGTTGCGAAAGTTGGAGTACGACACTAGCAGATGAACATAAATTACTAGTTCCTGATAATAAGGTTTCGAGAAAGATATACGGGCCGAAACGGGACGAAATGGCTTGAGAATGGCGGAGACGGCAGAATAAAGAACTCCACAAACTCTACGATTCATCAGATGTTGTAAGAATAATAAAATCGTGACGACTATGGTAGGCAGGTCATGTATCTCGGATGGGAGAAAAACGAATATTATATTCTATCCTAGTTGGAAAGCAGAATGGAAAGAGACCGTTGGGAAGACCGAGACATTGTTGGGAGGAAATTTAAGAAGGGATCTTTGAGAAGTAGGTGTTCCTGGTGAAAACTGGCTTGGTGTTGCCCAGGATAGAATCCAAAGGCGAACGTTTGTTACTGCGGCAATGAACTTGCGAGTTCCCTAAGTCATAGAGTTAGTTAGTTAATATACAGAATGTGCACGAATAGTCCATACACTATTAATTGGGAGTTTACTGAATTCAAAAGTTACTTTCTACTCGTAAAACTGCGCTCTAGTGCATTTGTATCGCGAAGTATATATATATATATATATTAGTGATTGGTTCACGATAATTTCGATAGCTCGATACTACCGATACTTCCAAAGTATCGGTATCGATAATTTTGGAGACTAATATCTGAAAATAGCCCCATGGTAGAACGTTACGTCTATAACTTACATCTTAAAGCTTCTAGAATTCGAATTTTATTTATGGTCTTTATACATCTACGACTCAGGACGAAGTTTAATTTTAAATTACAGGAAAGCAATACACTTACCTTTTAATTTTAATTAATGTATGTATTATTTAATACATTGAAAGACGATGTGAAAAATGTATGGAATATAAAATACCGAATATCAAGTATCGAAGGTTAGAAATAAGTATCGGCCGTATCGAGGAACTCTGGTGTGAACCCATCTCTAGTTGTTGAGATGTAAAATTCTGGAAGTGTAGAAGAAATTCATAACGGCTTAAGAAATATTGAGTACTGAATGAAAGCATTCTTAAACACACTAAAAATTGAGACAGGAAAGTGTCCAACTTTACCCCCCCCCCCCCCCCCAACAATACCTCATCCTATATTTGCTTTTCTCCGCATTCTCTTTGCGTTATGTTGAAAAAAGATACGCAGAGTAAGTAAAATACGAACAGTAATGTTCTTTCTCTGAATATAATGCTACGAGAAAAAGATTATTGAGTGCTCAAAAGAAAAGTACAATGAAGGAAGTTTTCTACTTTCATGTGTTGGGGGGAAGCCGACTGAAAATAAAAGATCGGTTGGTGAGAAATTTTATTATCCGTTAGTTCTTTGACGCCTGGCATGACCTTTGCTGCACCTAAATGAAGCTCCTAGTCTCAAATTTCACGGACAGCGGTTGAATTCTTTCTTTATTGTCAATTTTCCTATCCCTCCTTGGCTTTTGGAGCCTGTAAAACGACGTTTTATGAGTAATTTACTTCTCTTTATGGCTATCCATCCACATACACATACAGATACCTACATACCGTCATAAAATAAGAAGACGCACAATTTGTACTATCGAGCAAATGTGCGTGTAAAAAGAGGGGTAATAACCTACCCATGACGGATACAATGCTGATTTTGTGAGGTTTAAAACTATAAAGCAGCCGCCGATCCCTCAGTGATCTTTAAAAACACCATAAACTTGATTTCTTAATATATTCGGTGTGTCAGTGCTAGAGAGCGAGAGAGAGAGAGGGATTGAGAGAGAAACAAAGCCGACTTAACAAAAACTTATAATATTCAGTCATTGAAAATATTTTTAGGTGGTGTTATTGGTTTTCTTATATTTTGCTATATGCTATTTAACGAAAAAATTATTAACTTAACAGTTTCAAAATTTAAAAATGACTTCCACTTTTCTGTAAAACAAAGTAGTAAAGAATTGCATATTTAAGATCAAATTATGCAGAATTGTTGTAAATATTTAAGATAAAAGAAGATAATAAAGTACAGGGTGAGGCAAAAGTCGGTTAACACCCCTGTAGCACACGAACGGCTTGGTGTTCACACTCACAGTATATGTTGTTCGGGTGGGTCATGGACCATATTGCACGACATGGATGTCATGGTGTCCATCTTGGAGGCCGCCATCTTGGATCCAAATTTAGAATTTTAAATGGGAAGGGGGCATGTGGAGTATCAACTGACACGAGCGTGAGCTCAGATAAACAACGGTGCACTCTATTTTTACTTACCTTTATTGGTTAAGAAGTTATTGCGTTACAAAGTGTGAAAATTGGGCATTACAGCATGTGCTCTATGTGTTGTCCTTCTTGAGCAAGACACATTGCAAGGCGCCTCTGCCAATCCGCATGGACTCGCAACAGCATGTCCGGGTCGATGGTTTCACAACATTAAAGAATGCGCTGCATCAGATGGTGGATATCACGGATGGGTTCATGATACATGAGGTTCTTCAGATGGTCCCAGAGAAAAAAGTCTAGAGGCGTCAAATCTGGGGATCGTGGTGGCCACTCTATTTGTCCCCGTCGCCCTATCCAATGGTTCGGAAATTGTGTATCGAGCCATTGGCATGCACATAACTCATAGTGAGGTGGGGCCCCGTCTTGCTGAAAAAATGATGGGAAATACCGGCCTCATTCAAGAGGGCAGGGAACACTTCATCCTCGAGCAGAGTACGAAATTTCTCACCAGTCAGGGTGCCGTGGATGAAGAACGGTCCAATAATGCGCGTCCCCCAGATTCCACACCACACCATCACCTTTTCCCCACCCACCTCTTTGCTTTCTTGGCGCGAAGCTGGGTTTGTGTCACTCCAGTATCTGTGATTTTGTTTGTTTACCTCTCCGTGGACGAAAAACAATGCCTCATCACTGAAAAGAACACATAGTGAGAACATGGGATCGTCCATACACCTTGCTGTCGTCCATTCTGCAAACTGCACGCGCCTGTCTGGATCATCCTCTGTTAAACGCTGCTGGAGTTGCAGCTTGTACGGGTGCCACTTGTTCACATGCCACTTGTTCGCTGACTGAATCCTGTTATGGATGCCACACGACGAGAACTGCGTTTTGGGCTTTTCACAACAGCAGCCAACACGTCTGTCGCTTTGTCGTCGGCAGTAGCAGTCCGTGGGCTTCCAGATTGATCCTTGTCGTGCACAGAGCCCGTCTCATGGAACTTCTTCAACAACTTAAACACTGCAACGTGTGAGATGTTCTCCCTCTCTGGGTGGGATGCATTAAACTCCGCCGCAATCACCCTGGCAGATCGTCCACCACTCTTCTCCATGATCTCGAAGCGTTCTGGGATTGTTAGCAACATCTTACATCACCTGGAAGAACAGAGAACAACATGCTGTAATGCCCAATTTTCACACTTCGTAACGCAATAACTTCTTAACCAATAAAGGTAGGTTAAAATTGACTACACCATTGTTTATCTGAGCTCGCGCTCGTGTCAAATGATACCCCACATGCCCCCTTCCTATTTAAAATTCCAAATTTGGATCCAAGATGGCGGCCTCCAAGATGGCCGCCATGACACCCATGTCATGCAATATGGTCCATGACCCACCCGAACAACATATACCGTGATCCAAGTGTGAACGCCAAGCCGTTCGTGTGCCACAGGGGTGTTAACCGACTTTTTCCTCACCTTATAGAACAGTTAAATGATAGAAAACATTATACTTATGTTACTTTTGATTACATATGAATCATTTGCGTTATCCCACATAGCATAGGATATCTATCCCAGGGATATCCTATTTAGATCCACAATATGGGTACAACATCTCAGAATATTTGGGATCAAATAAGGACATATTAGGATATACTGTACTTTTAGAATATTAAAAAAGGACATTATAAATTGAGTTTCAGGAATATTCTGAGAGTATCTGCAAAGAATAATTGTCTCGACATATTCGTAAATATACTTGGTGTATTCTTAGCAATATCCTTAGGATATGCGCTCATTCTGGGGATTGAGATATTCGTAGAATATTCTACGCACATAACAAGAATATCGTAGAATATTCTTGGGATGTTCGTAGATATAACTGAGCTATGCGTGATACAACAATGTCGAATACCGAAAGTCAGAAATAAGTATCGAGAAATTCTGGCATCGATCAGCTCTAATTTATATCATTACATATATTTCATTTGCATCGTAAAACAATGTTGAAGAAATCAGTGTTCGATTTGTCGGGGGATCCCGATGATATTCCTTGGTGCGTGAGGATTTCATCCAAAGTGGTTTCCGAATATCATCCCATCCGGGGAGAAAATCTTTGTATTTCAGTCCAAGTGCGAGTACGCGGGGACTTTCGTAAAATCGATAGTCTCGACCGGGTAGGCGACGATCGAAAAGGAAAACTCACTCAAACAATGAAAAAGAATAAGACAGGAACACCGACTATAATAACACCAACTCCAGTAAGAGAGACTATACCAGTGGTGGAACGTAGCAAATAAGATATATCAGAAGAGAGGCTAAAACAACAGGAAGAGGAACTGAAAAGGAAATACGAAGAAATCGAAAAGAGAAAAATGGAGGCAGAGAAAGAAGCCGAAAAAGCCAGGAAAGAAGGTGGAACGCCTTTGACAAGGAGCCCAATAAGAAGGGCGAACTCTCTGGGAGAATTGAACCCAACTCTGATGGGGGAGGAAAATTAAAGGGAGAAAGAGAGCTAAGGATTCACCTGCAGATGGAGAAACAATAAAAAAGACAAAAGATGAAGAAGAGAAAGAAACTACTACTGAAGAAGAAAACACGAAGGATGAATTAGAAGAAAGACAGAAAGCCTATCTGGAACTCCACGCCAGTGCAATAGAAGAAGTGGAAAGAACATTGAAGAAACTCAAGGTGATGAGAGAACCAATAAAGAAAATAATGGCGATACACACAAAGTGGGTGAACTAAATATCGCAATTGGAAGGCAGGACGGCGGAAAAGAACAAAAGAATGTATGAATATGAAGAAAAAATGGAGGCGCAAATAAATGCTGAAAGAAGAAAATACTCAGCTGAAAAAATGAGACTGCAAGAAGAAATTTACGGACTAAAAACTCAAGGGGGAGACCAGCAAATTGCTAGAAAACGAACTGCACAAAGCACAGAAAGATAATCAAAAGTAAGCAAAATTACAAGGAAACTGGAAAGAATAGAGGAAGAGAACACATATTTAAGGAAAAGTATAGAGGAACAGAGATATTACAGCGGTAACAGTAGAGAAGGCGGTGGCTCACACAAAATACTTGAATGAAGAAAGACAAGTGGAAGACGGAAAGAAAAATATAATAGAGCTAAAGAAGGAATTTGAAGAGCTACGAGAAAAGGAAAGCACACTACTCCAGAGAATAGAGATGGGGCCGAGACAACCTACTTTTGCTGAGGCAGTTAAGAAACAGACAGAAAGAGAGCAGAAAATTGCACAAATAGTTGAGAAGGACAAACCTTCTATTTTCGTGCGGCCCAAGGAGGGAGAAACACTAGCGCAGCAGTTGGATAGAGAACGTGGACCCGGAGAAAGATAAAGTATGGGCAACTTTATACACTGGAAAAAAGCTGTTAGTTGTCCAAGCAGAAACAAAAGAAGACGTAGAAAAGATAATCAATAATAGAGAAATTAAAGATAAATTCAATATTGAGTCAAGAAGAAAGAGAAATCCCCAACTAATAATATATAACGTGGAATCGGAGCTAACTGATGACGAAATTACGAGGAAACTAGTCAGAACAAATATTGATGGTTAAAGAGAAGTAATGCTAGCGATGAAAGAAACTAAAGTAAAATTCGGAACTGGACCCAGAGGAAAAGAAACGTGTCACATAGTAATCAAAACAGCGCCAGAGACAAGGAAATTACTTCTTAACAAACCAAGAGTATATATAAACTATACTAGCCATACAATAGAGGATTACTTGGTAGTGGCGCGCTGTTTTAGGTGCAGTGACCTAAGACATACAGTTAAATATTGCGATGGAGTGGAAGTTTGCTCCCATTGCGGAGAAAAAGGCCACAAAAGAGATACCTGCAGCATCAAGGACCAACCACCAAGGTGTGTCCTCTGTAAGCTACGAAAAAAGGAATGCAAGACTAACGACTACAAGGAATGTCAAACGTACAAAAACCTACTAGCGAGGTATGTAAATAGAACCGATTATGAAATTTAAGCTAACAGAAGAATTACAAGGAGAAAGATTTTGGATGTAGGAAGTGACCTGGAGAAATAAGACTGAAGAAACAAAATACCTTAAATGGTTAGAAACAGTTGGAGGGACTAATAACCAGGAAAATTTCTTGACAGTTATAGAAGATAATCTAAATTTAAAAAAAAAAATATATTACACTTAATAAATCCTCGATTGATGACATTTCCTAGGGGATTTGTCCAAACAGTAGCGGAAACACATAAAGATTTTATATTGGAGGAGATGGAACTACTTAAAATAAACAGAAGTAATGGCACAGAATTAATAATCCATTATTCAACAAACGAGCACAACTGTAAATTCATACACATAAAATCATCAATGGAGGAGTTTTTAACAGATTTAAGAAGCCTATTGCAATTTTTTCAAGATCTCAGAGTCAAAAGAAAAGTAGATTTTAATATACCGGCTATAGGGATGGGCCTATGGCGGCACGACCCAGACCAAGTGTTAGCAGAATTTACAGAATACAACAAACAAGAAAACAACAATATAATTTTTAGGATGCACATAACGGATAAGACTTTGATGAAGAAATTAATAACAAGCGAAAATTGATGCTTTAGCATACTCTACAAACGTGAAACACGCAAGCAAACTACAACAACAAAGGAAGAAATCCAAGAATTATTAGTAATAGACCTAGAAGAGACAGATACAAATTCCGAACCTAGTGATAGTGAAGAGAATGAAGAAACAAGCATAGAGAAAGAAATAGAAGAAGAATTAGAGGAAGAAGTAAAATCAACTACAAACAGTAAGCAAAAGGAAAAATCACCTTCACAGAAAAAGAGAGATAGAAGAAGATTAATAGAATTTAGGAAAAGAAAAAGGAAGAACTAATGAACAAAGATTGTATATGTAAAGAAAGAGAAGAAAAAAAACCATTAGTACACAAACAAGTAAAAAGAAAAACTGGAAAGAAAAATGGCGGAATATATTTACATCCGGAGAAAATTCCAAACCAGAAGACGAACAAAAGATATCGCTCCGGAAAGAAGTATATAACGACAAGAATAAACAATTGGAAGGAAAAGAATTAGATAAGGAACACTTGGAAAACTGGAAAATTTCAAAAGACCAACAAATAAATGAAATAAAATAAACAGCAGAAGAGTGCAATGTAGAACAAGAAACAAAAGCAAAAGAGGAAACCGAAGATAAATCTAAAACACTAATATGGAGCTACAAAATAGAAGATAATAGATATAAATTAATAGTCTTAGAGGAGCCCCAAACAGTTATCATCGCGTTGAGACGCCTGGTTCGGAAACTGCATATGGTTGGAGAACAAGTGACATTTCCCATACCGGATACAGTAGATTAGATTACACTAAAAAACGAAATAATCACCCAACCGATCCCAAAGAACTCTTAGAATTTGTCGACCAAGTCTTTGAAAGAAGGTCGGAAGGCTTCGACCTTCATGAAATATACAAGGACTTTGTGAGGGCGCATGGCAGAGTGGTCTGCGACTCCAACGAGCCGTGGCCACACTGCTATTGGCACACAAGATCTCCCTCTTATGCCTAGGATGCAACCTGAACTGTGTTCGGTGCTGCAAATAAATGCACAGGGTTCTAGATTGGTTGGGTCTGAACTGAGAAAACTCGTTGAAGATCACCAAATTGATTTACTACGTGTGTAGGAACCCTATTCCTACAGGGGAAAATAACATATTTCCCTGTGACAACACGAATAGCTGCTTACGGATACCAACCAAAAGCTGCGATCATGTGCTTTAATAAAAACTACCAATTAGTAGAGATAAGACAATACATGGACGTGTGGACGTCTTGCGTGGAGATTCTAACAAAACATCTTAAAATGGTGGTCGTCTGTATGTACTTCCAATACCATCATGGAATTGAACAGTATTTAGAAAAATTAGAAACAATTATACAAAATTATCAGAATCACAAAATTATAATAACTGCAGATGCCAACACTAAACCGCCGCTGTGGCATAGCAACGTAGCAACAGGTAGAGACAG
>JAGDQP010041814.1:4344-16765 GCA_022664845.1 Lepisma saccharinum | reverse complement strand
TTTAGTGCTTGCAATTTAATTCGTTTAAACAATCATTTGTTAAGAGAAAACTAAGTTATCTTTGGGCCCTATTCTAAGAAATTGTTTTGGTAACCATAAATTAAAAGGGTTAATTATAACAGCAAAGACACTTATGTTGTTTCATGTTAGTTTATTAAGCTCAACACAATATTAAGTTTGATAAGCTTATATCAAGTGACTGGCAACCTTGTTGCAACTGGCATGCTACCTGGAGAAGATAGAATGTGCCTCCTGAAAGGTTTGTGTCACCTCGAAAAAAACAAGTACCATAAATAAAGTCTTACCTGCACTTGATAACAGCATTTCTTCTGAGTCCTGGTCCTTCGTAGTGCAATTCACACTGTGTAAGGGTCTTCTTCAGAGGATTTTTGAAACTGAATTTCACTTGTGTTGGTTTCCCGACTCTCAAGGTAGAGGGTGCCTACGATAAAAGAGAATAGAATTCAACATGTATTTCGTATCCCATAAATACAACGGTATAGCAGAAAAAGATGCTAGGAAGAGACAGATACGGATCTAATTCTAATTAATTCTAGCTTTTCCTAAGTCCCACCAGGCAAATACCGTGATGCTGCCTTCAATACAGCTCTTAACAGCGCCCCCCCTAGCGCGTCCAGTTTTGTGCACGTGGTCCGGGGTTCAAATCCGGTGGAAGGGCAATGAACGAGTGTTTTAGAGGCCATATTACCACAAACTGCAATTCCTTCTTAAAAGGTCGTTTCGGACATATTAATTACTCAAAGAAACAAGATCCTGGCACCATCGGTCTCCTATCAATTTCCCCAGAAATTTAGTTCGTTGAGGGAAGTAGTTCCTTAGATTTAAAAATGGCTGAACATATTAAATATGTAAATTAAATTAATAAAAACATAGAAGTTTTATTTTTGTCATTATTGCATGCACTGACGCTTTCACATTACTTAATTTAATAATTAGTAAAAAAATCGCATTGTTTTACACCTAACGATATATTTAAAAAAAAAAAGTTTAGAACTAATTTGTCAATCTGGTTTCAGTTTAGGGACTTATAATAGTTGTGTGAACTTACTGGCATTCGAATGTCGAACTTGTTATGAGAAAAGTAATCGCGACCTGTTTTTGTCTTTTTTTTTTTATTTCCAGTTAATATCACAGAGGTGCTACGATCGCTATTAATTAACGTGCGCAGAGATAATCAATCAGTGCTTTTCTGAAAATTCATTTGTTTTTTGCAAACTTGGTAGAGTCGATCCACGTCAAATTGGAGGGCTCGGAGTGAAGGTCACCCTGCATATTGTTCTTTTCATATCCCTTCTATTTCTGTTATCGCAAACATTATTTGCAGCTTTTTGAAAGAATGTGGTATGGTGTTTTGTACCTTATTGGAGAAGGAATTAACAATCAGTGAGAGTGAATATTATATCTGTAGAAGGAAATGTGTTGTTATGGGATAGAACAGCAACGATAACATGTAATAATATTGAAAAATACTTTATGCTGTAACGTTTCTTCCTATGGCTGACATTGCTCAGTACCACGAAACGTGTATTCCTCTAGTGTAGATTACTCAGTCTTCCGGAACTGAATCAGCTGATATTACTCAGTACTATCTTCGACTCTCGTCGGCAGACCAACGTGCTCTAGAGACGGACTTATTCTTTCCGCCCTGTTGTGGGACACCTGCATACACCCCTTACAAGAGTAGAAGCTTAATCTAAGAGCATATCTTTTGAAAAATTAGTATTTTAAATCTTCATTTAGATTATTTAAGGTTGAGATTCTACCTCGACTTCTAACGTCGAAAATCTTATAGCATCCACATGATAACATTTACAATAATTACATATTAGATCTAACTATCATAGGATATATCATACGTAAAGGGTTTATCTGATAGAACTTAAAGTCGTTAACATGATATAAACAAGTGAGCTCTGCAAAACCACTAACAATCGCACGTATGAAGCGCCCTCAAGCTTCAGTGAGCCAACACTATGGAAACAATTTGGAACAATAAATTGTACTCTGATAACTGGATGGCAATACTTGACCCGGATTTCTACAACCTGTTCCAATATCTAATGCACAAGTATGGAAAATTTGGTGTTAATTAATGCACGTGTGTAGATTTGTATAAACAGAGGTGTACAAACATTCATTTTTATAAAATAGGTTCACAACATTGACACTTAGGGTTCATTGATACGGTGCACCCACAGCACATGTACACTACGTTATACATCCCATACGTAAACACCAAATATGTCCTTGTGATCGATTACAAACTGACACTGATTCAACCCACCTCTTTTAGACCTACTACCATCCCATCTTCAGTTTAAGGTATACGCAATTATAAATACAACTTCGGAGAAGAAACTAGATGTATATCGTTACTCAACCTAGACGCATCTCTCTTGTTTTTGTTGTGTATTTCCCTGATTTGAAACCCTTGGATAAATCACTGCAAAGTTAAGACTTACCTCGATTTTGAGTTGTGGTTTCAACAACTGGAAGTCATCCTCGTCTGCCCAGGTCTGCCTTGTTTCCATTGCACTTGCTATGGCAGTGATCTTCACATTGCAATACTCCACCAACTGTTCCATGTAATCATCTGGAGTCACTGTTAATCGCAATTGTTCATCTGTGAAAAATATAACAAATGTTGCAAATATACCACTTACTAGAATAGCAGAGAACTCAATTAGGAATTTTATTTGTGGTCTTGAATATACCGGTCACAGAACTCGCCCGGTTTCAGTCCAGCTGAAATACGAATGATGTAATGCCAGAAAGTCATGTGAAATATTTACACTTTTTAAAATCTATTGCCAACTTAAGATATCAGATACTCAGTTCTTACTTCATACCTTTATCAGTTTCTAAATCGAATGCAGAAACAATCCTTGTTTACTAGCATTAGTTAACTTGTAGTTCGGCTGACTTGACGCCAGGTAACAGAAAAATTAAGTAAAAATGAGTTATGATATCTATAATTATTTCGTGTATGACACATAGCGTGGGAGACGAACAGATGGCGCATCACGTGATTAGTGAAGAAAGAAAAGTCCGTTGGCACCAAATCTTTCATAGTTTAAGAGAAGACATCAGAGGAAAATTAGTGGTGTGTTCCCGGTAGAACCGAAATTGAAAGTAGACCACAACTTTGAACTTGTAAAGATATTTTTATCATCACTATTTTGTACACTTCATAACTCTCATGTAGGTAGCAACTAAGACAGTTATAAAGCCATATCCAAGAAGCTTGACATCTACACTTCTGTAGTTGTTGCAAATATCTAAGGCAGTGCCAACATGTGGTTAGGTATTTGAAAAAACAAAAAAACATTCATCTCGTCGCAGTGGGGTAAGATGGCACACTTTTTACTGTTATGTTAACTGTTCATAAGTTCAGCAAACCTTTCCAGAATCTCAGTACGCCGTAATATTAACCATTTAATGTTACAGAGAAAGAAATACTAAGCCATCTTACCCGAAACATCTAATGATAGAACTGAACCCCAAAACCTTCCTCCAATACCACAACCCAGTGCATCCAGTGGTACTACATGAGAGAATTATAATGACAAATTAATGTCTCATTGAACTAATTTCTACCAATTAATTCTTCACTAATACCAAAAGAATTGGGAAAATGCCTAACAGATTATTATACCATCCAAAATACTAGATTGAAAACAAAAAGTTTGCGAAGAGAAACTTCAAGGTTCGAAGCGGATGGTGTACAGAAGACTTGCTCTTCACCATATCGTCATCTGCAGCTTTGCTTATGATTACGTTAGGGACGATCTCATTACTTACATTGAAAAATGAATGTATTGTGAGACTAGAACTGCATGAAATTAAAGCGTCTGTAGAAGAGTCGATGAAACTCGTTCAATTTATCCAGACAAGTGCTATATATGTGGAAGGGGGAGAAAATCAGGTGACTATGTGCAGTTAAGAAGAAGATGACATCTGAGAAATTATAAAAGTTTGGTGCAAAAGGAAGATTTCTCCAATATTTAAAATTTTCAGTAGATAGAAAAAGCGGAATTAAAAGTACATCTGCACCAATAATAACAGGTGGATTTATCCATAATAAGATATACACAGGCCTTGTGGTAGGGTGAGGATTCCTCTTTCTTGCGCCAATGCAAACAGCAACGTTTTAGTGCATATTTCCATCGAATAGTGAAAACTGACAAAAGTGAAGAATTCCCCTTTTTCTACCAAACTCTTCAATTGTTCTTTTTAATGTACTCTCCCACTGCGTCATCTGTCCCACCGGTTAAACGTTACATGTTTCTTTGGGTGCGCATTGTTTCTACATAGTGATCCAGAATGTAGCCAATGTATGTTTACGTTCTTCCTAAAGGATTGAAATTTCATGTAATGTATTTTTAAGTAAATAAAAACAAGTAAATACAGCTTCTTTCGTTGACTTCATGATGCCTTAGATCAATTAACTAATGGATGAAGTTAATGCAGGATTAAAATGTTTCGTATAACTATCCCTAAGAGCTTCCAGGATATTGAAACCCTCAAACTTACCGTTTTGGGAAATTAAATATATTCGCGAGTTTTCACCCTTTACCCATCATTAGTATAGATATAACAAATTGTTTTACATATTTAAATGATGCTATAAGAAGGTTTTGATATCTTTATTTTACAAATAAATGCTTTAAACTTAATGTAGATAGATGTATAAGGTTTGTCTACAAAATATGAGCTAAGATCAGAATCAAATATGGAAAGCTCGACTAATAATGGCATCTGATGATTTTATCATTACCATTATAATAACTAGTAATAATTATAACGATGATCGAAGTAACATTCCATTCATTTATTAGATGAACCAACCGAAGAACGTACACATACCCCAACATTAGAAGAATACATAGCAATGTAATATCCCAACAGACAATATGGCAAGCGAAATGAAGTGCATAGAAATATGAGTGAAAAAAGTGAGGTCGGAATCATAGGAACTAAAGTCGAGGACTTATGACAGTACGAGAGAAGCAACTACACTGCTTTCAAATTGAATAAGAGGGGCTAATAATGACATTAACTAGAAAGGCTGAAGAAGTGAGAATTACTGAAGAAATTCAGAGAGGGAAGTTCGGCTTCTTAGAGCGTTTAAAGCGATTAGAATTTCTAATTGAAATCAATATTGTAGATTGAATATATTTTCATAGTTACTGATAAGTTTTGCTGTACACATACCCACACTCAAAAAAAAAAGCGAAACTTTTCAAAGTGTCACTTACTTGCATTAGGTTCAAGGGTGAATACTCCTGAAGCCTTCTTGATGAACTTTGCTTTAACGCCATTATAGTAAATACTACTGGCAGACAACGCAGCTTGGATTGTGCGTTTCTCTCCAGAAATATTCTGAAAGAAAATATATATCAACGTTATTTATTATAAGACACAGAAGTTTAGAACAAGATACTTTCATTTCAACAAATAATTAATCACTTAATCTAGTTTCATTTCAAAACGATTCAACACTGCAAATAATTTTTTTATCGGTTGGTAAGAGATTCTATATATTAGTTACGAAAATCATTATATTACTGTGGATTTGTTTGGTTTCTTCCAGTTTTCATTTTCCTCTGCTTACAAGAATTTTGCTGCCTAGGATTAGTTTTATTAGATGTCTATTGTGTATCATTGTTGTTATAGGGCTGTGGGATATTCGGTTTTGCATATCGAAATTCGATATTAATCAAATATTGAAAATCGATCGATATATCGAAGGTTTGATAATATATCGATCGATGATATCGAAATATCGAGAAATAACGAAGTATCGAAATATCGAAAATATCGAAGTATCAAAAATATCGAAGTATCGAAATATAAAAATATCGAAGTATTGAAAAATATCGAAGTATCGAAATATAAAAATATCGAAGTATCGAAAAATATCGAAGTATAGAAAAATATCGAAAGATCGAAGTATCGATATATCAAATTCGATATTTATAAAATATCGAAATTTTGATATTCACAAAATATCGATTGATCGATCGATATATCGAAATATCGCACAGTCCTAATTGTAGTAGTGTTTTCCTCATTTAGTATAACATATATCTTTAACATCATTATCTATTTTCTATTCGAATTTACCTAGAAATTTTAGGCTTTCGATTATGTGATTCCTATCTATAAAATTAGATGGGATTTAATATCCCTCTGGATTAAACAATAACTTCACCTTATCTAACTTAACATAATGCCAAATTAGAGAAAACCGAGTAATTAATTTCCTATTAATTAACTTTAGAAATACTTGATCATTAACTAGTGTAACATTTCGTATCTGATTGAATAATCAGGAGGAGTATCTAAAGTCTGACATTTTGGATTTTTTACAGATTTTGTAATAACTTTCATTTTTGCTATCCATATATATATATATATATATATTATGTTTGTCTCTGTCATCATCATCATCATCACATTCAGTCGTTTTCTATCCACTGCTGGATGAAGACCTCCCATTTTTCTTTCCACATATCTTGGTTAGCTGCTTTCCACATTCATGTAGCTCCTGAAAAACGTTTGATTTCATCTATTCATCTTGCATTTGGACGTCTTCTACGTCGTATCTGTGTATATTTTGTTTATTGTTCTCCTGAATTTTTTTTTTGTACTTGAAATGTTGCAACAATTCGGATAGGGCCCGTGCATGTTAATTATATTATTATTGATGTCCTAAACGAGCTGGTGAGTTTTTGGTAAAGTGAGCTCCGAATCACTCTGTTCAATAGACCCCAGTGATAACTGAACCAGTGACCTTATTGTGTGTTTCCAGTAGCATAGTTAGAACTTCATTTGGGAGACAAGGAAAGGAAGTGAGTGTATCCTAAATAAATACCAAGTTTACTTCCTACATTTCCATGGTTACGTACTAAAATATGTCTTTCAATGACGGCTATTCACATTGATGTTTTGAGTGGATTTTCGTCAGTCAAATTAGGATAATGTCGAGATGGTACCTTCAGACTTCATTGTGGCCGACTTCATTCCCACATTCTCTCCCCTACCCCATTCCGATCTGAGTCAAAGATGCCTAAAGATCACAAATAAAATTCAAATTCAGTGTCCTGCCATGAATCGAACAGAACCGGCAGGGTCAGTATAGATGTGGTTTCTCAAGACTGCACCATTGCCATAGCGAAAGCACAAATCTAATGTGAAATCCACGTTCCAAGAGTAGAAATTACTCATTATGGTATCTGCAAAGTTTCTAACATACTGATACAAACGCTAGTTGAGGACGTGTAACGGTAATGGTGCAGGAATGAGCCAAAGTGTAACAACAACAACAAAAAGACAATTCAAATTAACTACTGTATTTACTCGAATATAGGCGCGCCCCTTTTTTTTTTTTTTTCAAAATGTAGTTCTAAAGTTCTTATAGTCGCGTAATATGTTTCCGGACAAATAGTAGCAATAGAGTGGAGGGTCCGGGCTCCCAACCTCGCCCAACACTTCGAAATATACAGAATGGATAGTGGTTCTAACTCTATCTGGATAGATACTTATATTAAATCACTGATTTTGCAGCCAATGACGAGCCATGAATGAATTCTCTGTAGTGTATAGGCGAAAGTTATATTCACATAATAAACGGATTCTCAAAACCAACCCCCAAGTTCTAGGGGGCGCTTATATTCGAGGGGTGCTTATATTTGATTAAATACGGTAATTTACGTTTAGTTAACTTAAATAAAATCAATCTAATCTTAACATATTGTAATGGGATATGGATAAATAGGTCAGTGTGTTAAGCACAAAAGTAAACAAACAATAAAAGTTACATAAAGCTGACTAAGCATCCATAGGAAGCAGACGACAACAACCTCCAAGCGGCAAGTGTTGGAAGTACTGAAAATACGCCCACAAATAGGGATATAAAAAGGCCAGTCAATGACCTTTGAAGTTATCACTTCTTCGCTCCGAAAAGTGGTCACCTCTACCTGGCTTGGACTGGAGTCAGGACTCTCACCTTACCCCCAACTTAGGTTGGTATACCTTTACCTGCTAGCTCGGACTGGAGTTAGTATCCTTTCTAGGAATAATCTCCTTTCCTAAACCTAAGTTAAATATCATTGCAAGAGGTGATTCACTAGATTATTAATTACAGAGCCCATGTTCGGGACGCTCAGATTGTTATCTGTATAATACATTGTATAATATATAATATATTGGAACTTTATAATAAACTGGTGTCGGTAAAAACGTATATAAGCATTTGCTCTATTTATTCACTAAATAACCATTCTATTGAACGATCTTCGGTCATAAGGTCTCTACCATAAATATTATATCGTATATTGTAAAGACAGTGCTACCATGTCGTATACGATCCTATCACTACATTACGAAGTAGTAACTACAAGTAGAAAATCGTTACGATATTGTCATATGTTTAACGTTCTGGGAGAGTATCTATAATGCAGCGACTATTCAAGTAATGACAATACCAATAACTTTTACACTTAATGCTTCTTTTTTTTCTAATTACCTAGTTACAGAACTTCATAGCTCTGGTAGCTTTATCTATGAATATCATACTCAGTATTTCAAGACATTTCCTTGCCTTTGTGAATTTCAATATAAGCACGTCTAGGCCTTGTTTCCCTATTGACTCTAAAGCAGATATAAATGCAAGAAAATCAGGTAATTCTTTCATCAAAAGTTACAGTTTCGACACAACGTCTTCAGGAGACGCTTCTGAAAACGTCACAACATGATCACCTTCTTAAATATTTTAGGAGATTATTGCTTCACTATCTGGACCCACTAATCAAGTGCTACCTCACATTAAAAAAAAAATAACTTTTTGTCTCCTTGCCTCATTTCAACTATCATTTTCCGCCGTTTTCATAAAATACACTTTTGACCTGTCTATGAATTTACACTTCCACGTGTATTTTCTTCATTAAAAAATAGTCTTACCACTCCTTACCTTCAAATTAACGGTAATACTGAAGTCCTCTCCCAAAGGAACTCTATCCAGATCAACCAAGTCAAACTCCAGATCCTCGCTGTTGATACTTGGAATCTTAAAGATTTGTCTGGCTCTTTCCGTTTTCCTCACAGCATTCAAAAAGTTAAGGCGCTCAGAATTTGTCCCTGAATACATTCAAAACAAGAAATATAATTAATATAGTTAATTGGACGAAGAATCACTACGTAAAAATGCGAAATAGGTAACAAAAAGAAAAAACTGTGTTCAGGTTGTATGTATTAGGTATTGTCGATAATGCTTGTGTGCTTCGTGCTATATTAAGAAGGGGGAGGTAGGATCCAGATCCTGTGATGGCTGATCTAAAACGATAAAGTTCGAGGCAGCCTGATGACAAGGGGAGCATACTTTCAGTCTAATTTCAAAATATGTTTCTTTTTTCATATACTCTTCTCTAAACGCTCAAACTATTTAAAATGAGATATGGAGAAAATATTCCTTTAAGCATAGCTCGAGACCGGCGTAAGCCATAGTTCTGTTACCACTCATATAATTAATTTTATCTTATCTTATCAAAGTATAGCTGTGTACGTAATTCGGAAGTCAAGCTTCAGGACCGCGAGAAAATATATGAGCTGTATTGCATCACAGTTTCCAAAATGCACCCTCTAACAATAAGTTCAAGGCCAGCTAGTATTACTCTGTTAATGTTGTGGTAAAAATATGTTCTTTTTGTCAGATTGTAGTGTTTTGTCTTTCTTTCAGAATATTTGAAGATGTAAGAAGTGAAGACCTGTTCCATTGTGAAAATCTTTAGTAAAAGGTACCCTGATTGCCATTGTCATGAATTTAAACACGAAGCAGAGATGAAATATTATTTGGAACAAACTACTGAAGACAGCAACGCAGACTCACAAAATTATATGAAAATCTTTACAGACACAGTGGTTCATAGTCGCATTTTTGAAAGTTATACGTTTGGTTTCGTGAGGAAAGGGGAGACTTGAGATGACTCAAGGAATTAATGACCAGCCATTCTGAAGAAACTGTGAATCAAATTCGCCATCTTGTGCAGTCGCAATGTCGAATGACTGCATGATGGAAGATGAACTCTACATCAACCGTGAAACATCCGGTTGATTGAAAGGAAAGATATTTTGGGGAATTGAAGACCTACTCAAGGTTTCTGCTGCCTATTTTGACGGAAGAACAGAAATTCCAGAGTCGATAGCTGCAAGATGTTCATTGAGGATGTGGAACTGAATTTTTCGATGTTGGAACAGGTGATAACGTGCTTTCAATACAATCCAGCATCGAAGAGACAATACATAGTGTGGCGGACATCAAGTTCACTGAGATCCAAGAAATTTCGATGGTAGAAGTCGAAAATTAAGGCAATGCTGATCACGTTTCCCGACAGCAATGCCACCATTCACAGGGAACGGCTTCTTAAGGGCACAAGTCAACAATTGTTTCTGCCGTACTTTAAAAAAAATCATCTTGTGAGGCAGCCCTTACAAGTCCGTGGCAGTTGCTTTCTCCTGAATGATAACGTATCGGCCCACTTGGCAATATCAGTGACACAATCCCTAGCCAAGTCCAAAGTACCCAGGTTCAACCATCTACCCTACTCCTTGAACTTGGCTCCCGCCATGTGTTTCCTGTTCCCCAAAGCAAAATTGATGTTCAAAGCAGGATGTTCCATGAATGATCATGACATTATAAAAACTGTGACCGCGGAACTGAAAGGGTATTCCTGGAGAGATCGCAATGTGCATCGAATAGAAAGGACACAGTTTGACACAGTGTGCTCAACTTTTCTCTACAGCAATTATCCAGGAATCTTATTGTCTGACAGTGTACTGAATCGAAATGCACTATGATGCATCTGGAAATGAATTTACTTCAAAATGAAGTATAAAGTGTTTTCCGTTTGGCAAATTTGCATTGACGTATGTCAGACTTACGGCAATTTATTTCTAATGTACATATCATAAATTTCTCTTCCGGTTTTTAGCGATAATTCTACTCGTAATAATTATTACTTATGGATTATCGTACGTTAGTCTGTTTGAATTAAGGAAATGAGATTTCGAAATTGGAACGTAGTCAAGCTATAACAAAACTAATCTATTTGTAATTTCTTTTTCATAATTCGTCGCTGGGGAAACAAAGTTGGGTACGTATATATACATACACAAAACGTTTATGTAAGATATATGTATTATAACGCACAAAGATCGAACTTAGCTGCCAGACACTTTTTCTGCTGATGGCCATATTGTTTCCAGTGTACTTTCCCTAGCGTGAATTGTTTATTTCCTATTAACCCTACTTGGTTTATGGCCATTCACTAATTTAGATACACTATTTCAGATATGTTGAAATAGTAGTTCGTTTTTATAATCACTTTAATGAAATAACTAATTTAAGTTAATAATAAAACTTGCTCAAGTACTCGAGAATGGATCAAAGTCTGTGACACGTATTAAGAGAAAACAAAAAAGCAATTTTACGAAATATCAGCTATTGGTATAATAGTGATCTTGTCAGCTACCAACATCTACGTGAAATTCTATTGGTTCAATAATACGAATTGTATGACGTAACTTTACCTAACATCATATCACTTATTTTTCATCAAAGGAATGCAAATAACTATAAGTGCCAAATCGTACGCGAATTACATAAGAATCATATACGAATTATGTAAAGTTTACGATATTACTGTTGTGATAAACTTCATTGCATTTGTAGAAAGTGAAAAGAATGTGAGTTTTACCCACAATGCAATATACTCATTATAGATTTTAAAGTTTATTAAATGCACTCACTGTGTACTACAAGGTTCAGTTATGTTTTCTAGTGCCGGATCTAGAAATTTTCCAAGGGGTGGGTGGGCCAAAGTGAACTTTAGCCATCCTTTCCATAGCTTTTTAGCCAAACAACACGACCGTCCGACGTGACGGCCACAAAATTGTCTGGTATCACGTATTGTACTTTTATTAACTTCTCTGGAGCCTGTCGTGGCATCGCTATTACTAACTCCAGTAAGGCTGTAAACCTGCCTATCTGATTTGAATCGCGGTTTTTAATTTTGGAGATGAAGGTAGGTTGTATAGAATAACATGAAAAATGTCTTAGCGCGTCAGTATTGAAATTTTGAACACGTTTAGGTCAATTTCAATTTAATATGCGATTCTATTTCGTTTTTAGGAGCGTTTATTTTTTATTGTTAGCTGTTTGCCACCCCCTAAACTTGCTGCACGGGGCGCTTGTCCCCTTTTCCCCCTCCCCCTAGATCCGGCACTGATGTTTTCTATCCACATTTAACACTGACAAGAAAAGCAACAGAAAGAAGCATAATTATAATTAGATGCAAAAACTCAAACAGTTCTTGTACATGTAAATTTATTTTGTGTGCTG
>JAGDQP010041813.1:2346-15245 GCA_022664845.1 Lepisma saccharinum | reverse complement strand
TTCCGAGCTTCTTTTTTATTTATGTATTTTACCGGAAGCAAAATAGTCATGTTCATTTCTGATGCTTGAGTTGCAAGCTTTCAAAAGCAATATACAAAAGCAGTCCCGATAAAAAATAAAAACACCTCTGTATCCATATACAGGATATCCAAAAAACTTGTATACACAATATATACAATTAAATCTACACAAAATAGACGTCACGGTACACGTGAGTAAAGATTAAATGTTTAAGCAAAATCTCGCACAATTTCGTGCACTCTATTTAAATTTGAAGCCGTAACATCTGCTCTATAAAATATACAGCATATCGATGACTTACTTTCCAAACTTATTATATCCGTTTGAGCATTTTTTAAGGAGGCACAAAAAAACTGTATAATGTAAGTACCTTTCACATCAATTATGAGGTTTTAATATTTATCAATAGAGGTCACTATAGTCTTCAAGGACTTAGGAGGTTTTTGACAGTATGTGGAGGTAGCATTTTGTTCTCAAATAGTGGCAAAAAACAAAAAGAGGAAAAAAGTGGATTTAGGAGGTTTTGATTGTATGTGCTTAACCCAATTCCCGTGAATAAGTAGTGCTGTCGGCTATCCTGACTGAGGTTTTCCAGTATTTTCAGCAGTATTACTTTGAATCCTCGTTTATCCGGAATGATTTTCGAAAAATAATAAAATATGTTTTTATCAGTTTCAAAATAGATATACAAGTGAGTGTGTCTAAATAACTCTCTGTAGTGTAAATGTGAGCTGTTGTACTGTAATTGCTCCCAATTTATTAAAATAAATTTTATCTTCTATAAAATAAACAATTTTGTTACTCGATTCTGCATTTGAAGGCACTTATAATATGAAACAGTCGTAAAAATGGTTAATCTGGAATTTCGAATTATCTGGAACGGGCCCAGTCTCTTTCAAGTCCGCACAAAGGAGGTTTTAGTGTACCTGGAAAGTGCCGGTTGTTAGCCAGACTCAGACCATGCCGCCCACTTTTCCCATCGTTTCTTCTAGAAGTGTGCTCACTAAGGGCATCATCCCTCAGACTTATTACGAGCACGGACAATATGACTGCTCATCCAGTTCACAAAAATATCAAGCAAATAAATATCAAATGCTTTGCGTATAATTGGATGACTAGAGTGGTCAGTGGGCGAAATTATAGGGACAACTAATATTGTATAGAATGGACATTAAATATTATATTAGGACAGATACTCAGTTCGAAAGAGATGGATAATTTGAGATATTACGTACTCAAATTGGTAACTTTGCACTAAGCAAGTGACCGTGATGTTACCCAGCCCTAAAAGAATAATTCTTTGAGTCCAAAACCTTCCGTAGATTATCCTGATAAACTCAGTGATCAATACTAAAATTATAGCTTTTTTCTTTCATTCCGGAAACGGAAGTCGCTAACTCAGTCTACCAATTGTTTTCTACCTCTTGATTAACACATGCTTGGCGGCATGCCTGTATTTATCTTCACGTCGCACCGGATACAAAACATTCTATGCTCCTCTGTTTCTATTAACCTTATCCCCTCCTCACAACCCGTTTTCCGATAATTTCTCAGGTGTGACGTGACGTCATCACGTAATCTGTCCTTCCGTCTATTAAAAAGTGGTTTGTGTTCCCTCCGGAACTACGCAGACACTGGTAGCAAATTCAAAGTCGCAGACTGCAAGTTGCAGACGGTACAGCGTTGCGGGTGGGATATTGTTACTCTGTACTACGTAACGTATCACAGGAGGAAAACCCAAAGTTACATCCTCTCCCCTATTAGAAACCTCCCAGACACAACCCCGACACACTGGCGCAGATACAGATAGTGGTCACTGTACCAAGTACAAGATCCGCCACACGTCATGCATAATTCAGGAAGGCAAGCAGACCGGCTTTAATTCACCACGATTGCTGACCAAGAAGAATAGACGTGAAATGAATGAACGAATGAGTGAGTACGTATATGAATGAAAAGGGTAAAATGAATATTCATAGTAGTTGTTTACAATTCGAAATCTTTATGTATGTTAAGATCTCTGTCATACGAATGTTAATTTTTGGCTATAGAATTCACATACTGTATAGGTAACCCCATTTATGATTATGCAATTATACATATAGTAATATAATTCATTGAAACTTCTAGCTCGTCGTAAAGTAGGAAACATTTCCTTCCTTTGAGCAATATTATATTAATTTGTTTATTTTTGCGTTTTTACATCTCTGTCTTTCGTCTGACTCCTATTTTACATTTTAATGATGAGTACAGATCATTTTTCTAATGTAACGAATGCAAACCTCAAAAGAATGCAGACTGAATGATCAACTCTGATTTTTTTTTTTTTAATCTGAGACCTGTTAGTTACGAGGCACTTACATTACAGTTGACCTACAGCGTGGAGGTTCTAAACATCAAATCCAATTCTTCTGAAGAGTCCTGGATCATATTTTATCTGGCGAGAATGTCTGTGTCTTCCATATCATAAGAAAAAAACTTGCGTAGATTTAAAAGAGACGAAATTCTTGTAGTATACTTCCTAAAGCTTCTGGGGCGGTGGCCTCTGGGCTTCTTGGGAATGTAGAAGGAAACAGCCCAATACAGTGAGAGCACATCCCAATGAGATAGCAGATTTTGAGACAGCCTTGATTATTCTAAAGTATTAAAGGTTTTATTAGAGTTTCTCCTCATTCACGCCAGGCTAATAACGCAATGGTTTCTTCAAAGTAGAACCTTGCGCGATTCGTTTTTATATACCTCTTTCAGTCTTTTATTCCTTGTATCGGCCTGAGGCAAAGATGCCTCAATGCCATAGATACAATATAATTAAGTAAACTGGTGTTATGGGGGGAAATGAATCTCTTCAGTGAACTCGTGAAGAGTTCAACGTTGCAGATTTAGAACCTAGTTGAACCTGCTACCTCTTTCGCCTTTCAGTCAAAGAATACGATGTATGTTATGAATTGATCATCCCTAAATCAGGTAAAAAGCTTCCAAAACACCCCCGAAAAATTTTGTTTATTAACACTTTCAACAAAACATAGTTGCACGTCTTGCAATAAAGATCAAAAAACACTGAACTGCTGAACAAGACTATATTATTCGTAAAAAATAAATTACATGTAACGTTTCGACCTTCTAGCCAAGATCCTCATCAGACATACACTCGATTTTCAGGCTTTGCTGGATTAACCATTACATGTGCTTGATTTCCCACAGTGCAAAGCATAATAATGAATTAATTAAAAATATTTTGAGCCTTTATTGACCCCCCACGCCATACTTTTCATAGATGCAGTTGAAAACATTTCATGTACTGAGATCCCAATAAATTAATGAAGTAATGCTTCAGGAACTGCTGTTGATAAGGCGCCGCTAGTTTTCTCCCTCTATAAATAAAAATATTGATAATTTCGAAAGGTGTATTGTTGCTATTGGTGGTGGTGGTGACGTAAGGATATATGCAGTTTTCTAAAAATTGACTTCAATTTTGGCAGTATGCAAGCTGAATATAATGTTTTCAAATATATATATATATATATAGCTTTCGTGGTTTCTTTCTTGCAGAAATTCGACTGGGAGAAACGGACATTAAGATAGAGAAGACTCTCGAGTGTCGAGAACTTGCAATCTAATGTAACGTGCATCAAAACCTCATAAAGCTTCCCATAATGCAATTTTATTCTCCAGCTGGATGCATTTTCATTTTCACTTGTCTTCATTCTTTTAGCACAGTTTCTCCTTTTTTTTATTTTGTTCTTTGTAGGACAATCGAGTGTTTTTCATTTTCCTTTTAATTCTCCTGAGGATCGTTAATGTTGGCTGAAATTAATTTTCTTCTCGCTAGCGTTCTCGTACATCTTGTGTATTTTACGAAGTAGATATTTTCAGCAAGAATAATGGTATTCTCATGCAGAATTTGTAAAGTGATTTCCAGCAGCTCCATCATATATGAACAGAAGAGTTTTAAATATGTAAATTGCTGCATGGCTTGCCTTCAGCGGCAGTAACTGCGTTCTGTGGCTGAGGTGTGCAGCAGAACAAAAAGAGGAAATAACTTGCATCTTTTCCACGTGATTAAGCTGAAATTGTAATAGTATTATGCATTAATCTTCGGAAAACTGAATGGTTTGGGAAAATTTGGGCATTCTATTTTCGTGTTTTGAAAATAAATAAAGACTAAGGGTCATATTTATGAATCACTCCCAAGAGTGGGTGACTCCCAGGAGCATATCATTTCAATGTACATCTGTTGAAGTTATATTTATGATTGGATATTTAAGCTAGGAGGGGATTTCAATGTTATTCCTACTAAACTATTTAATTACAATGATATTCTTAAGTTGTAAAACCTGTATATGCGACAGTCCTGAATCACAAACATTACTTATATACATGTATCAGGTGTGGTTTGCTAAGCCGACACCACTTACGTCATTATGTGTTGAGTTATGACGTCATTTATGACGACCCCGCCGTGACCTTGAGCGCTTGTAGCTCCGAAACAACGAAGCATAATTTTGAATTTCTTCAAAGGGATTTTTTTTTTTCTTGTTTTGATGTTAATAATCACTTCCCGAAGTTTGCATCATTATTTCTGTGACACCCTGTATACACTGAATTTTATACTCTAGGTTACAGAAAAGTTTCTGGAACTGTGGAAGCTGCTCTTTGTACTGTAAACGTCCCTCGTAATAAGGATGTTCCATGGTTAGCAAGAGGTGATTTTGTTCTATTTTTAACAGACTTCTCTTTAGTTCACAATAGTTCGTGGTGTCCTCCAATCTTGTAATGTTCATTTAACTTATTTCTCAACGTTATAGAATGATGAATCTTTGCACGGCGATTTAAGTCGGGTGACAATACAATATTCCATTGTTACTTTTATATACATATTTTAATATTTTTAGAATATGGACTTCTTTATACTAAAATTAATACTAGTCTGCAACATTGACTACATGCAGGTTTCTATTCATCGAGATCGACATTTGAGAGTACGGACAACAGATTTGAATAGTGTTGGTGTGCACAGAACTCTCTGATTTAACGGTGAGAAAAGTGTAATCAAAGTTGTTCTCAGAAAAATGAGTGATAATCCAGAAACATGTCAAAAATAATTGTGTCAGAACCATTGCGTGAATGATTTGAAAATGATCAAGATGCTTTCAGACACCTTATTTGAAAGTAAGACTTTTTAAAAATACGATTATGAAAGTTGGTTTTGTGAACATATACCTTCGTTTTCCCTTTTCCCTGAAGCAAGAACAGCACAAACAGTTCAAGAATCTCAAGTGCTTACTTTAGCCAGTTGAAACTTGACATAGAAGTAGAACGAGTTTTCCATATTTTGAAAAAGGCAACCATTACCATTAGTATAACCTACTACGTATTAATACAGGTAAGTATGAGATGATCATCTCTACATATTCATTGCTTCACACAGATTTTCATGAAATACAATAAACTGATACGTTGTATTACTTGCCATCCGATATCTCGTAAACGATGAAAGAAAAACTGCCTGAGGCAGTTGCCTGAACGTCATAAGAATTCAATGAAAATGAAAATATTGTATAAGGGCTTACTTTATTTGTACGAACATCAGGAAACATTAAAGAAGCAAAAAGCATTGATGCGGTATTGGATTTCACCTATTATGAGCTGAACGGGAGGGGATGAGAATTGTTCAGATGGTGTAGTTGTCCAGTGTACGTCAAAAAGAGTCTAGGTTGCTACTAGGTTGCTGCTATGTGTATATTTCTATAAATACCTATTTGTTTTAGCTTGAACTGTAGGTTCATTATAAGCCGGAAAGCTAGAGAGACCAAAGAGGCAAGAAAAGGTAATAATTCAGTTACATAGTCAATACACAAAATTAATTTTAATATGTAAAGGATTTGGAAAACGAAGGGTAACCATCTAACATATAGTAGATTGGTTCGGTGATTGGAAACAACTGACAAGTGACCGCATATCTTGACATCCGAGAGAATTCAATAACAAGTTGAGACAGCATTATCCAGAGCGTAATTCTCAAATATCTAAGTATAATACTCTGTTCAGGTGCAAGAGGAAAGGCATTGCACAAAGAACAGAGAGCTGCAAATACGAGATTTCCAAAACACTACAAAGTATGCTGATAGTTCTTTGATGGTTTGAGATAGTTTTAGTACTTCTGGGGTGGAAAGTCTGCATTTTACTGTTTGTATGATCGATCGTAAGGCATAAATAAACATGTTCAACACTCATCTCTGTATTTCAGCTGAAAAAAAAAAAGATGAGAATTAAACCAGATTTTTTATTTGTGTAGTATAATGATCATCTCATATGGACTCTGCAATATCCCAGGATTATGGAAGGGCCACAGCTATCTCCAGAGATAAATCCATTTACAGATTTGTGGGGATGTCTGAAGATGAAAGTAAGTTAGACATATTTCTAACAAGCAACATATGCAAAAATACATTGAAAGAAGAATGAACGAATATTCTGTCACCATGTCTCCAGAGACTTCGAAGTTAGTCGAATGTCGTCTAGAAACCTTCTTGAAATCTGAAGGATGACCAACCAAATGAAGGGCACAGGAAGAGAAGGGCCTCGTTAGCAGTTTAGAGTAAAATTGCGATATTGACACCAGCCGTTACTATCCAGTGGTACTTTAAGATGAATTTGTCATTTTGAAAGATGAAGAGATTCTCTACAGAGTACATATGTAAAAGAAAATAAATGCTGATACGAGTCTCTATACAGAAATAAATGTTTAAATCGCTTCTCCGGAATGTCGACGAGCCTCTTCTTTCCCTATACTTACATACTTACTGGTCGGCGCTACAGCCCTTGAAGGGCCTTGACTTCCCTAACCAGTCTCCTCCATTCTTCTCGGTTCTCTGCTTTCCTTCTCTAGCCCTTGATGCCTAGTTTCTTGATGTCATCTATCCATCTTCTTCTGGGCCTTCCTCTTCTCTTTCGGCCATCTAGTTTCCCTATAAACACCTTCTTAGCCGTTCTATTTTTCGTTCATTCGCTGTATATGTCCTCCCCATCTTAATCTTACTTGTTTGATTCTTACGATAATAGTTGGTTGATCGTTTAGTTCTTGTTCGAAATTTGTTCTAATCCGCCAAGTGTTGTTCTCTCTTATTGTTCCATATATTGTCTGCAGAATCTTTCCCATCTCACTAACCATTCCTCCTCTCTCGTCGACATTATCCAACTTACCCATACATAACTATTGGTTTTAGTATCGTGTTGTACAGGCTTTGTTTTGTTCTTCTATTGACGTTCCCAAATTTGAATACGTTATGTAGTGCGTAATAGCATGTTACCACTTACTATTCTTTCTTGTATTTCTACCGATGTTTTATTGTCTTCAGTAATTAATGTGCCTAGGTACTTAAATTTTCTTGTTCTTTGTATTGCATGATCATTCATATCTATGCTCTCTTCCTCTCTGGTCCTTCTGGTATCTTCCAATTTCACATATTTTGTTTGTTTATATTTAATACTAATCCTATTTCTTTCGCTTTATTTTCCAATATATTGAAATTATCTTCTAGTGTGGGTCTGTTTCTTGCTAGGATTGCAATGTCATCCGCGTACGCCAGAATGTGTGCCGTTCTGTTTAAAATGGTTTCTCCTGGGTTAATCGGTAGTTGACATATTACTTTTTCTAGTGCTATGTTAAAAAGCATTGTTAAAATTACATCGCCTTGTCTTAACCCCCCTCTTAACTTCGAACTCTTCTGACAGGTCTTGTTCTATTCTTACTTTACACTTCGTAGTTTTCAAGGTCATTTTTGTTAGGTTGATTAGTTTCTTTGGAATCCCAAATTCTTCCATTATCTCGAATATTTTGTTTCTATACAGACTGTCATATGCTTGCTTAAAATCTACATACACCTGGTAAAGTTGTTTATCATGTTCGTAAAATTTCTCCAGTGCTTGACGTAGTGTGAAAATTTGATCCATTGTTGAACGTTGATTTCTGCCCGCCTGATAGTCTCCTGTTATGTTCTCCGCCCAGTGTTCTAGTCTTGTCGTTAGTATCTTGCTAAACAGCTTGTAAGCTCCATTAATTAACGTTATTTCTCGGTAGTTTCCACAATCTGCCTTATGTCCTTTCTTGTGTATCGCGTGCATTATTCCCAAGGACCAGCCCCCCAGCATTTTCTCTGTTTCCCCCACTTCTTTTATTAACTAGTGTAATGCTCTTGCCACTACTTCGCCACCTGCCTTCAGTGATTTTGATTTTATACCATCTTCGCCGAGTGCTTTGTTATATTTAGCTTCAGTATTTCTTTCTTTATCTCTTCCAGTGATGGAGGCAAGGTTTCTTCTAGGTCTTCCTGAGATGTTTTCTCCTTTCTCCCTTGTGTTTCTCTTCTTCTTTATCTTCTCCATTTAATAATTCACATTAAGTATTATTTCCATCTCTGTAATACCTTCTTTTTGTCCTCTATAAAGTTTCCTTGTCTATCTTTGTAAAACACTGCTCTAGGTTGGAATCCTTTCCTCATTTCCCATGTTCTCTCATAAAATTTTCTGACTTCCTTTTGGTCTTTCATTTCCTCTAACTCTTCAAACTTTTTCTTCTCATATTCTCTCTTCTTGCTTCTGCACATTTAGTTTGCTATTCTTCGTTTCTCCATGTACTCATTTACCACTTGTCTTGTCCGTCTCTGCAGAATTCAATTTCGGGCTTCATTCCGTCTCTTATCGCTGCTTCACATTCTGCGTCAAACCAATCTGCTTTCCTCTTCCGTTTCTTCTTTCCTAAGGTCTCTTCCGCTGTGCTATTAATGCTGTCTTTTAATATGTTCCATTTCGTTTCCAAGTTGCCTTCTCTCCATGTTTCCCTTCCTGTATTCAGCTTTTCCTCTAATTTCCTCTTGTATTTGTCCCGTAATTCTCTATCCTTCATTCCTTCTATGTTGTTTTCCATTCCTCTCTCCTTTGCTGAATTTCGCTGCATCTATTTATTGCCTATATGTTGCTCTCACTAGGAAGTGATCCGTGTCCCCATCTGCTCCACGACAGCTACCTATTTTCATTATGTCCGCTGCTTGTCGTTTATTTAATATGATATCTATTTGGTTCCTTGTGTTGTCATCCGAAGAAACCCACGTATCTTTATGTATATCCTTCCATGGTTGCCATGTGCTTTTTATGATCATGTTCCTCCCACTGGCAAAGTTTATTAGCCTTAATCCGTTGTCATTACTGTTGTCGTGTTCATTACTTGTGCCTGTAGGGTCTTTTATACCAAGAACCCTGTGCCTTTTGGTGCCTGTATTTCCTCCACTGTACATGAACAAGTAGTTTTCTGTTGGAAAATGCAATTCCCTTGCCATCTTACTTCCTGTAATGCAGCGATGTTCAATCTGTATTTTACCAGCTCTTATCATTCTTAATTTCCCAGGTTTCTTTAAGGTTTTACTGTTCCATGTGGCTAATACTAAATCCATTTTCTTCTCATTATCCTCTTCTTTTGCCGTTCCGATGCCAGATTTCCATTCCGATTCCGAGGCTAAGTTAGGGTATCCGCAACAAGTTTTATTTTCACATGGTAAGGTATTAGCCTTACGCACAACCCCCAACCTGGAGGACCAGGATTTTTCAGTCTGGATTTTCTCCCTTATCCATATTGTCCGCGAATGCTTATTCGTCAGGTGGTATCCGTTTATTTCCCATCTAACCCCTATATCTGGAGGCCCTTTTCACTATCTGCAACCCGTGGACGCGCCCGGTTGCATATGGCATGCGTGGACCTTTTATGGCCCCGGGTCTTTCCTTATGCCCTTCAAATATAATCCAATCCCAATAAGCCACAAAAGGAAGCAAATAGAACTGTAATATGGACTGTATCAATATTTTTTGCTCCTTGCTATTTGCTTCGTTCATTCTCAAGGTTAAAAGTTTTTACTTAGCTTTTGTAAGAAGTAACTGGGTAATTATTATTTAATTTTATAGAGTGTAATAGAAAGATCAACAGCTTTTTGTCCCGCTTAATAAATGGTAATCAACAAAATATAGTTTATGTTGAATGCAAAAGTGTATCTGGACTTTCTGTTCAAACTTTAGATCGTTAATATTTAGAATTTCTTGGGAAACTGCATGACTAAACACAACAGGGTACTCTATATTCTCTCGCGTCCTAGGAAAACCGAGAAATAAAAAATAGCAAGAAAAAAAGACCAAGAAGGAAAACAAGGAAGCAGAAAATGTGAATTATTCATTGGCGTTGATGAAGCATAGCCGATTTTTTTAACTATAATGTCCAGAGCAGTTCATAGAACTCTCATGCAAATGTACTCCCCCAAAGTTTTCCACCATTCATGAATAATGCTCAATTAATCATGTGGTCAAGAGACGATTACGGAATGTATGGGAGGTCCGCATGACAACACAAGAACGAGTTGGAAACACGGTATCAAAATATACAGAGCATGTTCGTTCTCCATGTTTTCTTTCTTGTATAATGGAGTACGAACCTTTCCTTTAGCGAGAATTCAGATTACGTTATCAACAACCGTCTATTTCACTGTAAGAACATGACATTTGTTAGCTAGCGGAGGAGGAGAAATACCGTATCCTGTGTTGTTCATTCTGATTGTACACTGTTCTTTTCTTTCTCAATTTATACAGCAAGTCAATGATCCGGAGGTCATTCATGAGGTTTTGAGTTAAAAGAGCAAGTCTTCGGTGTATTTTGAAAGTTAAAATAAGTATTGTGGCCTAGTCATGGATAATATGATGCTATTTTAAAACTCTTATGCACATTTCTTTCCATGTGCCGTCCTTATGTGACGCTTCTTGTATGAATATATAAACGTTAAATCTTCCGGAGTGAACTAAAAACCTGGAATCAGCCCACCGTAGCTCAAAGAGCGTTGACTTTGCATGTGGGAAATCGTGGGTTCGATACCAGCGACCGACCTTCCTGATTAAGGTTTCTTAGAGCTTTTTCTTTAGACACACCGGGCGAATATCCGAATGGTACATCCAACTTAGACCTTGGTCGACTCCTTCCCACATCCTTTCCCCTACCCCATTCCGGCCTGATTCATACATGCCTTTTGAATGGTCAGAACGTCGTTTAAGCTTGTTTCTTCATTATTTATTAATTCCATTGGTTATATATCTCATTTATTTAAGTTTTTATTGCTTTATTTAACAGGTATTAATGAGCAGGAACGGCAGTTATAGCCTAAGCCTATTTAAATAACAGGGATTAAATCTCTTAACGAGCACTCTTCCGGATAAATAGAGCTCAAGATCTCAGTTGAAATATCATCCCGACATTTACGTGATTTCTAACACCTTTCACAATGCATTTACTTCCCTTAACCTGTTTGTATAGTACAATAGAAAACCAAATATTTTATTAGTAGTGATTTCTTAGGTCCAAATTATCGGATATTATTGCCCTTTTCTTCAAATAAAAGTACGCGTATATATTGGAAGCAGCTTATTTTAAATTTGAATTTAATTTTAAGACCTTTAGGCAACTTTGGCTCGGGCCGGATGGATGATGAGATGAATTGGTGGAATAAAGAAACTGGGAGGAAACGGGAGAATCCCGAGAAAAGTCACGCACACGGTGTTTGTCCACCACAAAGTCCATATAGCATGAGTAGGGGTCGAACCTACCACTCTTAGCATCAGAAGTGAGCGCTAAACGTTGATCCACCGCGGCCTAGCAGCATTTTTTAAAGCATATATTTATCTAAAAAAAATATATTTTTCAAATTAGACTTTAAATAAGAAAATAATTGTGAATAAACATTTCTGTTTTTTTTATTTCACTTAAAAAACTAAAAAAATAAATATACTTAAGTAAATATTAAGTAAAATAATTTAGGTTAAAATGCACGTTTTTAAATTTTAAAAAATCTATTAGATTTATAATAATATTGTTCAAATTAAAATTCAAGTGAAAGAAATGAACTTTCATTTTTAAAAAAGGAATCATCGAAATCTCGTAATGCGATACCGATATAGTATGTAACATTGAAAAACTGGCGATAGCCACCATTTTGAATGGACGCCATTTTTAATAGCTACCGTTTTGTGATATCCATCATCCATATTCATGCTCTTCATAGACAAGTGTTCAAGAGCTGAAAGTTTCATTTGTTCCCCCATTTTATACCAACTCATCATGTAGCTTCTACACGCATTAGTGCCTCCATAATGCTACCTCGTATTGCAGAAATTTTCAAACAATTGTCTATATCTCGGGTTATACATGTAGGATTTAATTGACGATTTTTTAAAACAAAAACCTGAGTTACAAGCTAGATTTTATATAAGGACATGGGTTTCACTAACACTAGTCGTTTCAAAGTAAAATATTAAATAAGAAAATATTTTAGGCTAGAATGAAATATTTTTTACATTTAATTGAAAAACTATTAGATTTATGAAAATATTGCTCATAAATAAAATTATAGCCAAAATTATCTTTAATTTAAAAAAGAAGGATCGAAATCGAATAACTCAGAGCCGAGATATGTTGATTTTAATAAATAGCGTCGGCCGCCATTTTGAATGACAACCATCTTGGATGGCAACACTTTTGGTATGTCTATAACGTATTTTCGTGCTCTATACATGCTAGTGTACAAGTGATGAAAGTTTCATCTGGTCCCCCATTTTATACCAACAACTTGTCTGACACAAAGACTAACAACCATGAAAACCCAGTCAGAATGGCTACTAGTGGAACTTTCACTCACTATCCTCGACGCTGCTGATCCAGAATCTACGACCTCGGGCCTGGATTTCTTTTTTAGTCTATATTAATGAAGAGGTAAGATAAAACGGTTTGTATGAACGGTAACAGAGCTAGGTTACGCTTGTCCCGGTTAACTTAATGAACTGGAGGCGTTTAT
>JAGDQP010041812.1:0-16765 GCA_022664845.1 Lepisma saccharinum | reverse complement strand
GCGAAGAGTGTGGAAAACCATTTGCTCATAAACTTTCGTTGCAAAGGCATTTGATAACTCACACCGGTATAAAATTGTATGCATGTGAAATGTGTGGTAAGTCGTTTGGCTACAAATGTAACTTGCAGACACATTTGGTAACTCATATAGACATAAAATTGTAGAAATGTGAAGAGTGTGGTAAAACAATTGCCCATAGAGTTTCCTTGCAAATATATTTGATAACTGAAAATTTCTTACATCTGAAGTGTGTGTTTAATCGTTTGGCCTAAAGAGGAACTTATAAGATATAAGCATTTGGTAACAGTCGTAAAATTGCACAAATGTGAAGAGTGCAGTATATGATTTGTCCTTCAAAAATCATTTAATGACTCTCACAGATTTAAAATTATACAGATGCAAAGAGTGTGGAAAATCATTTGGCCAGAGAGGGTAGTTAAGATTTCATTTAATAACTCACAAATGTGTAAAATTCAATAAATGTGAAGATTGTGGTAAGACGCTGATACCATATCGCAAATGTTTTCAGTACATCACTCCCACGCTTCCAGGCAAACCACTCCCTTACAGTGATATTGCAATGAATTTAAATAAATTTTCTTTTTATTTGCCCTTCTCTGCAAATCCTTTGGATCATATATCTTGATTTGTGAAATTTTTAGGTTTAGTATTGTGTTTGATTTATAATTATTGACGTGTTGTTATCGGTTGAATTGAAATTATATTTAAGGAACTTAGGCAATTTTGTTTCAGGCTATACGGATGTACATGGATGTATTGGTTAAATCCAAAAAGGATGAATGGAAGATCCTTGAACATACGCTCGAAGTTTTTCACCATCAGAAAGATCGCATGGTAGGAACCGCTAACGCACTGAAGGCTATGCCACTGCGCAACAGCGACCCCGTTTTGCCAGCAGTCCTTTGTTTATAGTTACCGTGTTTCGTATATAGTCAGGAAGCTGGAAACATTATTTCAGTGTTCCAGTGTGAATCATTATTAAATCAACACGCAGTTATTAATTCGGAACTTATTGTTACATATTCCTTTGATATAATACAACTTTACGCTCTTTCATAGGTTATATTTTATTGAATATTATTGGAATATATTGCACGCGCATGCGTAATTTTGACATGTTATGGTTTTCGGTTTGAATGCGCATTTTTGAGAATTTTTAGTTGAAACTTTCTCACTTCCACGCGTAAAATAAATACTCAATTTTTAAGTACGGTTTGGTGCTTGCTTATCCTACCGATCGTGTCATACTACCGTGTTAACAGTTTTTAGTGTAAAGGATTATATAGATTCTGGGTGAATTAATCTATATTTTCTATATATACCAATAATCGCTTTATCATATATTTTATGAATAAATTAACATCTGCCAGACATATTACGTACTATCAATTGAATTTCACTTACTTTCCTTATTATACAATTTTGTATGTTTATTTTTTATATTTCTTTCTTTAAAACCACATAATTTATATGCAAATTTACGAATATTCCCCATAATACTGTCTGTTTAATAAAAAACAGGCTGATAAGGCTATTGCACTTAATGTTATTATTAAAACACAGCAAGCGTTAGAGTTTCGAAGCTCTAACATCTTCATCATACGAAGCACCAAAAACACGTCGTGTGAGACAGATATTGTTAGAACTTGATACTGTAACACTTGTTGTTTGTTGCATCAATAAAGTTAAGTGTTTTAACCTTGCCAGCTTGTTTTAATTATGTATGTATGCAAGGCCTGAATATAAGTATATTTTATAAATTCTAGACTTAACTTAAATGTCATATTGTATGTGTAATTGGTGCCAATAAATGCCAGATATCTCGTTTTCGTCCTAGGTAACCATGACATATACTAAATATAAATACATATACTAAATTTCGTGTAGAACATTTTCATCAGTTGTGTGTGCCGCGAGTGTGGATTTATATGCATGATAGAATATATACTCTATGCACATCCTCTGTATTACTAATTTCGCATTATCAAATAATCAGCCTTTAGAAAAAATATGAAGAAAAATACGTTAAAATTGTATTTCAGCAGTTACTACTGTAACCTGAATTCTCATCGAATATATTTATATTTTTGTTAATTATTTTTTCACCAAGCTTTTGCCTTTGCAAATCATTTCTGATTAATGATGACTTACATTATTAATGACTCCATTCTACGTCGATACAATTTCACTTCGATATATTGCTGAGGGGTAATATGTATTGAAAGAGCGATAGATCATTATACTAATTTTATTTCTCTGTATACAATTTGTTTTTAAATCTATCCCTAAATAAATATAGATTAAATAATTTCATATCTATTTCTTGGTTTCCAAATTAATATATATATATAAGACGCTGTCTCAGAATATTTTCCTCAAGGATTTTTTTCTGTCGCATTGTTCAAGTGAAAATCTCATACTACAACATTTAATTTTATGAACAAGTAGTAATTATAAATCATGAATATTGTTAAGAATAACTTTTGTGTTATTCGTGTTTTGCTTCCTTCAAAACATGACTATTTTATCCAATCGCTTACCAACGTTAGGATGTTATCAATAGCCAGTATATTTTCTACTACATGAAGTCACAAGTCAATACTTATTATCAATATCCTATGAATGTTATAATTCAAATAATATTGATTGTGTATGTGTAAAGATATATATATATATATATATATATATATATATATATATTGAGAGAGAGAAGTAGTAATAAATAAAATATATCGTATGGACGGTCTCACAATTCAGTTGAATTTGTATTGTCTTTGGTTTCGATAAAATGTTTTTTGTTGAAAGAGAAAAGAAAACTTGTGTAAACACTTTTTATCCAATAAATTTTATCCTCTTTAATTAATGGTATTTAAACTACACATCATCCATTTCTCATATTTAGGTATTTTAGCATACTAAGTCTTAACGAACATAGAGTTATTACAATTAGTAATATAGATTATAGTTACTTTTGAGTCCAAAATCCTAGATAGGAAGGCATATTATACAATTTTCAGAGCCAAAACGTTAGAAAGTAACACAACTTCAGAATAGCTATCAGCAAGAATAATAAAACATTCTAGAGTATAAATCCACAACAACATCGCAATAATGTAAATGGGCAAGAGAAAGGACTGTACAGTCATTATCCGAAGACATTCCGAAAGGTACTGTCATATCTATATTTCTGATTTTCAAATAAGTTATTTTTCCATGCATCAGTAATTCGTTGAATTCATCTATATAAGAAAACGAATAAATCCTTAAAATATGTCACTAAAATATTACTAAATAATGGAACTATAAACAAAAACAAGAATAGAAAGAAATTGGCGAAAAATTTCTAAGAATCACGTCACTATAGAAAAATTAAGAAAAAAATTGGTATTCTATGTTAAAAATCTCAGCTGCATTTATTCCTGGTGGTAGATTGATATTTGATGATTTGATAATGACTCCGTTGCGAGTAGGTATAGTTTCTGATATGTAGTCTCGAGGGACATACTTGACTAACTGATGAAAAAGCTGTTTCGGGGTTTGGTAGTGAGGATCAGGATTCGATAGCAAAAACAATGTAACGTGCTTGATTGTTTTTGGTTGATTCAGAACAATCAGTATCAGTTAGAGCTATTTGACCGTCGGAAACTTCTGAATTACTGATGGTATGAGTCTTTTTGGAGGTGGTGAGTTTGAGTTTCCTGTATGGCGTGCAAACAAGCATGCAGTACAAAGATGATCTGAGCTTCTGCTGTGCTTTGAAGTTGCACCTAACGATGTGAGTTTAGGTTCGGTAGTAGATGAAGTGCTTTGAAAGACTTGAAGTAATGTGTGCTTTCCTGATTTAGATATGGTGGGGAAGGCTCTGCAAGAATGTACCAATGATACGAAAATACAGGTGGTGATCATACCGATGAGTAGGTGGGACGACTCGTTTGGATACCCGTCCAGGTATCGTAAACCCTTTCTGCAGAAGGGTTCGAAATGACGGCTTCTTGGCTGGATCAGTCTGGTCCGTATGATGAGACAACTGCAGCAAAGAGATAGGTAAGATAGTGACGTACTAAGGTTCACAAAATACAGCCAACGCTGGTTCACTAAGTCGAGTTATTTCTGGCTACCAGGTGAGTATGGGTATGAGTATTTGTGGTGTGTATGAGTAAAGCACATTATGCATTTAGAGTGTCCATATAATAGAGTATTCAATTTGACATAGGGTGTCGTAATTATATCAACCCAACCAGGGATACTTTTTTACCTACAATCAAGTATGTTTTAACTTACCAGCATCTTCTAATATTAACATTCCCCATCGCAATTTATAGCAAATCGAAAACGGATATATTGTTCATTGTAGAAAGGAAATTAAATGCATAAGGGAGAATACATACGGAAAAGCAGTATTATTATGGATTGTTTACATTGTACATATAGTCGTATAGGAGTATCCACAGTTTTCGATTCCGAATATTATCCCAATCAGGAATAAAATGTTTGTATTTCTACCCAAAGAGGTGTTATGTTAAAACTTACCAGCAACCACTAGTTTTAGTATCCTGCTTCGTATTTTATAAGAAGTTGACCCAGCTCATAAGTATTACTACAAAGGTGAACGTTAAGTATTATTCCAGTAGAGATACATTCACAGAAACGCAGGGATGGACTGTTTTCAGCGCTAAAGAGAATCTACCACAGAAGAGAAAGCTTTTAAACGGATGGAAACTTGTTCTCGTGTCACATTTAATTGATCCGCGAGTTGTTGCATTTGAGCTTCATCCTCATCCAAAAAAGCTTCCAGTTCGCTGTCTGCAAACTTTTCGGTGGTCTTTCACGTTCTTCGTTTCTCAAGTCAAAATCGCCACTTTTACATTTTGTAAACCACGCATAGCACTGGGACTTACCAAGAGGATGATCACCGTAAGCTTCGGCAAGCATGCGATGCGATTTTGCAGCAGTTTTCTTCAAATAGAAACAAAAAATCAATGCTGTCCGCACATCGTAGTTTGTAGGTACAGCTGCGCGATGTCCAACGCTATTAAACACTACACTATGACATGAAACTTGTCTGGTGTGAGTTGCAAATCGTTATCAGCAGTCAAAACAAGCAAGTGGCGCCAAGGACGCATTTCACGGTAACCAGAGTGACAGCTAACGCCGTCTATGCACAAATTCCGGTTACATATTTACACACATGGTATATCCATGTTGGCACCAAAATATTTCCAAAGGCTTTTGGTTTCAACAAGGTCGATATTGAGCAATATATTCGTTTGGACAAGGAAAGCATTACGGGAAGCACTTCGTCTGCATTGAGTTTTAGATACACCCTGAATTTGATAGATCAGATGAACTCGAAATTAGCGTTTTGTTTTCACGAACTGCGCAATCGAGTTATCTTTAGATTTATGTTAGTAAGTTTTACTTTTACTGACTTAATGTGTTCTATTAATTCATTTTCCAGACTCATATATTTAATCTACGTTTTGTCATCAGTACGGTTGTTTAGTGAAAGTAAATTGTATATGGCAGCATCAACATTAATCCTATTTCATTTTCCGCTCTTATTTGTTTTACAGTTATTAGAATTAAGTATGCTTTTAATTCTCATTCCTGTTAAATACTTATCTAATTAACCATGATTATTGTGTTATTAGTTTTAATATGAAGATTCAAATGAGGATTTAAAGCGAAAAGTGTTTTCGAATCATTTAAATTTAACAGCAAAATGAGTGAACGGGAAGCATGAACCACGAGATGCGCATGCTGCCAGTATAAAATAGGACGTAGTTTTTTGTAAGTGCTAATTTTCATGGAATTTTATCTTGGTATATCCTTTGTACTATTTGATTTACAGTTCACGTTGCTTCTTTCTCGGTTAACGATAACTATAAGTTATAACTTACGCGATATTTAAGATGACCAGGCCAAAGAAACCTTTCAAACAAAATATGTGATAACGATACATTCAATGGGAAAACGAGAATCTAGTTGTCTCTCTGCATACAAATGGTGTATTACCACAGAGTTGGTATTGCCGATACTGTTCTTTACCCCCCTTTTTAGTATCGAGTTATCCTATAAGTAATGTCGTGTATGCGATGACCGTTGCCATCTGATGAGCGAATATTGAAGTAAACGGTACGTTCAATAGTTGAGCCATATAGGACACTTGATGATGCAGCAGTGAATAGGAGAAAGGTCTACTCCACATTTTGGAATTGTGGCTTGTGTTTGATCATGGTAGTGTTGAGGAACCAAATGCGGAATGTCATACTGTATGAATTCCACCAAGGTCATCAGTCAGCGCAGCACCACAAGGCATCACCGATAAGCCACCAGCGCAGCACCACAAGTTCCAGAGGTGGGTCGTTAGGTTTCGGTCTCGAGATTTAAGCCTCACCGATAAGCCACCTATCTGCACAGCTAGAAATCGATGCCCTGCGAGCAGTGGAGGAGGCGAATACAATTGCAAACTCTTGAAGAACTGGCCAGCGAACACAAAGTCCCCCATTCGACCGTTCAGCGCCATCTGCAAGACGTTGGGTGTGTGTCTAGACGCGGAAAATGGGTACTCTATGCTTGAGACGCCTCAACACAACTAGAAGTGAGCTGAGATGTGCAGTTTGCTGCTCATCCGCCACAGACGTGAACCATTTCTGGAGAGAATGGTGACAGTGTATGAAAAAATAGGTCCTCTACCATAATATTACACGTAAACGGCAATAGGTACGGAAGGAAGGCCTCAGGAACTGTGCCAAAACAGGATCTTAATCCATGCCATATGAAGCTAAGTGTTTGGTGTCATATCCGTTGGATAATTCATTTTGAACTCTTGCCACGTAACTAGGCAATCAGTGCAGAGGATTACTGTCAGCAAGCAGCTTGAAAGTTTACATACCATTGTTGGAGAGACGCTCTACTCTAGTTAATCGCCCAGGTTGTGCTCATCTACGGTGATAACTGTCGCCCACACATTGCAAGACGATCTGTGCCAAGATTGAGAAATAAGGCCCGGAGAAACTCCCCCACCTGGCGTTTTCAGCAGATTTTGCATCAACAGACTACTGTCGTTTTCGGAGCCTGTAAAACCACGTTTCTATGAAAACACTGCAAAGTAGGATGAGGCGACGAACAGTGACACAGTTCTTTACCTTCCAGATCGATTATTTTATTCAGTTGTGGTTTCAACAAGTGGTTGACAGGTGATAGAGATTTGTGGAGCCCGATGGAGAATATTTTCCTGACTAACGCTAGTGTTCCAGGTAAGTTACCGTTCTTTTCCTCGCGGTGCAAACATATGACAATACTTATGAAATAAACTGATATGTGGAAAAGGGTTAAATACAGCTCATTCGCCCAGTGGTTACCTAGCAGTAGGGGCTGTAATAACGTGAGCTTAGTTCATATGATAATGTTAAGACCTTCTTAACACGAGCGGGGGAACAGCAAGCGCATTGTACGAAGACATTAATTTTTAGATGTAAGTAGTGTTTGAAATATTCCTGTTCACTTTAAACAGTAAAAGGTTATAAAGCGTGCTCGAGAGTTTGACTGTGATACTTCTCCTTTGGGAAGTAGGGCAGAATCACGGATAGTGAAATAACTTTTATCATTGTGAATAAACTTCAAGAGTGTATATTATAAACGTAAAATTATAAAACGATGTTCAATGAGGAAATTTAGTAGCGAGTCCGTTGTAACATTACAAGCTCATAAGTCGTTTCCTTCGCGAATCCATGGGCGAATTTGTGCATTTCTTAGTGCTTTACGCAAATATATTTTCACGTATTATTTGCAGAGTACCTACTGATTCAATTTAGCATCTCGAAGACCTTGAAAACTGAACATTGCTTTTAAAAAGCACCTATTATGTGACACTCAAATCGACAATGTAGACAATAGTAGCTGTGTAATGTAAGGTTTCAAGCCGGCGTCTCTACGCTCCTTGGTTCAAACGCCCGCTGGTGAATGGATATTTGTGGATTTGAGATACCTAACAGGAAATGCAATCCAGACGGTACGAAGTCATTTGTTAATGAAATGGCCCAAAATGCAAAGATTAAGAGACTTACCAATCGAAAATTGGCTTCATTTATTTACAATCACGTTCTCTGCAACCTACCCTACGTTTTCTTATTACATATGCAAGGTTTTAGAAAACAGTAATACACAATTTGTGCGGGAATCGCAATAATGCCTTTGTGCATCGCTTGTGAGCAAAACACAGAGCTATTATTTAAAGCATACACATATGAAAGAGGATAAGCCAATGAAAAAGAAGTCACTACAAACTAGTTCAAATTTATTCCTCCAATCACTGCACTTGGCATTTCAAATTAATTCTTCTTCCCATCTTGAGAAATACTAAGTTATATTTAGCCTTTCGTGTTCCTTTAAATAACATTACGCACTTTTATACCACAATAACACAATGTGATTTGAATTTTAAAATATGAACTAACAAAGAATACCTCAACTCCCTCGCATCCAATACTTTCGTTTCATTTCCGATGTTCATAATTTCGGAGTAGATACTTTCTTCGGCAACTAATCGATTTTAGAATCCGAAGACCTTCCAAACATTTTAATGTTGATATTGAACCAAGTCGTGGGAGTTTCCATACACACAAATAGTGAGGAACAGCAGCAAATGGTAACATTGTTAATGCTGTCACCATCGGAAACATTTGACATTGAAAAACCTCAATAACGTAGATTTCACATTTTTATGTATTAGCACCTTCTATTTAATGACCGTTGAAAATAATTTCAATTTAATTTTTGTCTGATTCTTTTTCCATAAGGAACACTCTGAAAGGGATTGGAAGTAAACCATTGAATGGAAATAAGTCTTTGGTAAGTCAATCGTGTTTAAACTTTACATGTGAAGTGTGTAGTAAGTCATTTAGCTGCAAAAGAGCCTTAAGCGAACATTTGGTAACTCACAAAAGTATAAAATTATGCACATGTGAACAGTGTGGTAAATCGTTTGGTAAAAAAAGTATATTAAACAGACATTTGATTATTCACAAAGGATTAAAATTATACAGATGTGAAAAGTGTGGAAGATCTTTTGCCCTAAAACATCAACTGAAACTTCATTTGATTACTCACACAGGATTAAAATTATATGCATGTGGAGAGTGTAGTAAGTCGTCTGGCTTCAAAAGTAGCTTACAAAGACATTTGGTAACTCATACAACTATTAAATTGTATCCATGTGAAAAGTGTCCTAAGTTGTTTGGCGACAAAGCTAGCTTAACGAGACATACTGTAAATCACACACATGTTAAACTACAGACATGTGAAGAGTGTGGTAAGTCTTTCGACTACAGAGGTACGTTAATCAAGCATTTGGTTATTCACACAGGTATTAAATCATACAAATGTGAAGAATGTGGAAAATTGTTTATTCAGAAAGCGCACTTAGAAAGGCATGTGTTAACACACACAGATTTAAAAGTATTTGAATGTGAAGAGTGTGGTAAGTCGTTTGCCCACAAAAAATATTTAAACAATCATTCGATGATTCATATAGGCATTAAATTGTATACATGTGAAGAGTGTGGTAAGTCGTTTGTTCAGAAAGCTCACTTAAACAAACATTTGGTAACACACACAGGTATTAAGCTACATACTTGTGAAAAGTGTGGTAAGTCGTTCGGCGACAAAAGTAACTTAAACCATCATTTGAGTATTCACAAGCGTTTAAGATACATATGTGAAGAGTGTGGAAAATCATTTCGCACCAAACTTGGTTTAACAGGGCACTTGGTGAGTCATACAGGCCTGAAATATACATGTGAAGTGTGTGGTAAGTCGTTTGGGCACAAAATAAGCTTACAAAGACATTTGATAAATCACTCAGGTATAAAATTGTATACATGTGAAGGGTGTGGTAAGTCGTTTCGCCAGAAAGGCAACTTAAAGACTCATTCTGTAACTCACACAGGTGTTAAGATACATACATCTGAAGAGTGTGGTAAGTCATTCGCACAAAAGGGAAGCTTACACAGACATTTGGAAACTCACACAAGCATAAAGTTGCAAACATGTGAACAGTGTGGGAAATCGTTCGCCCAAGGAGCGTATTTAAAAAGTCATTTGAAAACTCACACTGGTTTAATACTGTACACATATGAAGAATGTAATAAGGCGTTCGCCACAAAAAGTAGCTTAAATAGCCATTTGATTATTCACAAAAGTTTAAAATTATATACATGTGAAGAATGTGGAAAATCATTTCCCCAGAGAGCGTACTTGAAAAGTCATTTGGTAAGTCACACTAGTTTAAAATTATACAAATGTGAAGTGTGTGGTAATTCGTTTCGCTACAAAAATCACTTACACAGACATTTAGTATCTCACACAAATGTAAAATTGTACGGATGTGAAGAGTGTGGCAAGTCGTTCGCCAACAAAAGTAACTTGAAAAGACATTTAGTAACTCACACAGGTGTAAAATTATATAACTCTGAAGAGTGTGATGAGTCATTTGGCTATGAAAATCACTTAAACAAACATTTGGTAACACACAGTTGAAAAAGTGTATACATATCTAGAGTGTGGGAAGTCACTCGCCAACAAAAGTAATTATAACCATTTGAGTATTCACAAGTGTCTAAATTTATACACATATATAGTGTGTGGAAAATGATTTGCCCACAAAAGGTACTTTAAAAGTCATTTAAATAATCACACAGACTTAAAATTTTAAACATGCAAAGAAAGTGGAAAATTATTTGTCCGGGAAAATTATTTTATAAAATCATTCGTTAAGACAAACGAATTAAATTCAAAATTAGTAAATAATGTGCTAAGTGTTTTGTCCGGAAGGACGAATTAGATGTTTAAACATTCTGAATTTATTAAAGTTGTGTTGTTGTATGAGGTATGTTGTATATAAGCTAGGCGTGGTGGCCTAGCTTAACCACGTATTTAGTAACATACACGCTGAAATATTATATAGGGCGACAAGGTAATTTTCCAGAAAATAACTCATATGCGTAATTAATACCTCGGAGAAGTTTAAATTTAAATTAGAAGTTGGAAGTAATTGGTTTCATATAATCGTTGGACAGGAGTAGGATTTGAAAACTCACTAAAACTTTACTGATACCATTATTACGATGTTCTCTTGTATGTTGGTGTTTTAAGGAATATAATTACATTACTCAGAAAGGTTAAGTAATTTGCTGTTTGTGTCTATGTTCCCTAAAAGAACTGTAGCGTAATTTAAAATATTAACTATTAATACGCAATTTATTTGGAAACGTGTCAAAACCGAAACAGATATTTCTGTAAAATTGCAGTGTGACCGTTGTAGAAATGATCATATATCGAAGCGAGAAAGTAATTAATGCATGTCTGAAACAAATGAAATAAACAAGTAAGTTAATAAACGTTTCATAACTTATTATCATTATAAACATGTAACATGTAAGTCTTTGCAAATTGCCTACCAAGAACAATAACCTGTATTATATTGCATGTTCCTATTGTGTATGAACAACACTCCTGAAGGTAACACTTTTCACAGATACCATGTGACCGCTCATACAATACGGCAGGGGGTTTTCAGCACAATTACTGCACCTTTGAGACAAACCATGCGCTAATAGTTACGATAAAATGAGTTTGTGATGTAACAGCACTATAGCGTACTCCCGTCTCGACATTCTAATAGTGACGTTGCAGTAGATTTAAAGAATAAGCTAAATTTTTCTTACAGCCCTTGTCTTGGTAACCTTTGCTGCATACATCTTGATATAATGAAAGTATGTGCGGACTAATATTGTGTTGTTTCTAATTATCGACGTTTTTCATCGGTTGAATTAAAATTTTATGTAAGGACTTTAGGTACTTTTGGCACAGGATAAATCAATGTCATGGAGAGATTGGTGGAATACAAAAAATAAATGAACGGGGGAACCTTAAACACACACGCGCACTGTTTGGCATAAAGAACATCACATGGTACACAAAAAAATATATTACATGTGTTGACTTAGTGGAGTGAGGGAGGTTATCCAAGGTTGGATCGTACTTCCTGACGAGAAGTTCCAGAACCTCACTATAAGCCAAGAAATTCAAGAGAGGATAATGTGGGGGTAGAAGAGGCAGTTTTCTAGGGTAATGTATGAGGGGGTAGAATAGGCAGTTTTCATTGCACGATTCTAAGAATCATTTTAATCAAAACTCGAGTGACGTTCTATGTATTTGTGTGCGTGCGTGTGTTTACCTGTGTGAGTGTGTGAGAGAGTTAAAGGAAATACCTAATGCAATATCAATTTGAACTGAAAAATAACTTGATAATGCAATAGCAAGTTTACGTTGATTTGCTAATGTACTTATAAAACTTAACCTGTTTTTAACTTCATTTGAAAGGTGTTTGACGCAACATTAAATTTAGGCCACTTCTATCACTCGGGGAATGAGTTACAATATAAGTGTTTCTCCTCGAAATGCGAAATGTGTGATAACTAGTCATAACTCTTTGTATTTTATATACTATTGGATTCAGAACCATAGTCTAAAAGACAATGGTTTTCATTATGTACTATATATATTAAGAAAACACATTTCTTTCCCAAAAAACTAAAAAAATCATTATGTCTATTTTAATGACATTTGGCATCAACTTAGGTCTTTGGACCCTTGAAGGTTTTCTTAATTTATCGTTTTGCGGATCCAAAGCCCAGTTGTTAGTGTTGTCATCTTTAAATATGAATTCTTTTCGAATGGCTTCCTAACCATTGGACATACAAGCACCAAACTTGACATAATCATTATATTCAACAGAATACATTAAAATAAAGAGTTCGGTAACCCCTTAACAAGCATCTCAGTTATCAGAGCTGCCACCCTATGGTAAAGTTCAATTTATACAAATGGATCTTCTTATTTTTTCTCTTCTCGAAAATTTCCGTTTTTTTCCCGACCTTTAAAACACTAGTTGAAACACACGACTGGATTTGCCATTTTTATGATTATAATTAACTGCTTGAAATATCAAACCACATGCAGTAAAATATATAATTTTATTGAGATTTTATTAACCTATTTTACGATTAGCGATAATATTTAAATGGAACAATAAATAGTTTAGAGCTTAATTACATTTTGCCATTGCGCTGGCTCTAAGCTTGAATCTGTTGAAAGTATAATTATAAAATTTTGTTACAAGAACTGACAATAGAGATATTATGATTCTGGATATTAGTTTGTTGTGCAATCCAACATTTTAGATATAGGGGATCGATGAATAATGTTAACTGTCCTGAAATAGAAAAAATATAAGTTTTACTATTTTTTAGTTAACGGGAAAATTGGGAAGAAACCTACTTGTGTTATTTCTTTTTTGTCGTTCAATTTTTCCGTTTACCTTTTTTTTACATCACCAATACGAAGTGCGAAAGTATTTAATCTTAACCTGAACGATTATTCGATTCTATAGCCAAAATTCGAGAACAATATAGCTGTTTCACATACATAATTTAGTTATAGTAAAAATAAAAATATGTAGTGGAAATGCATTCGCTTTATTCAAGGACGATAAAACGTGCATACAAAATTATCAGTGTAATCAATGTCAACTTTAGGTAAATATTTTTTTTCAATCCAATTCTCTCGAGACCAATCAAGACAGTCGGTAATTTAGAATCCTCGCGATGACAAAAAGGTTAGTGTAATCATTTCAAAACAGGTTGTAATCGGTTCGAACAAGTAACACGTGATCTTACTGCTAACGTGGTAAACCCATTTAATTTGTGATGTTTAATGTGCAATAAACATAGAGTTCTTCAGCCAAGACCATCAACAAGTCGGAATGGTTATGGCAATGAATACAGCATTTTAATAACATGTTGTGCACAATAATTTTATTACACGACTAATTCAAGTGTTGTGTTATTATTATTATTTTACGTATAACGATTGCAGTACTAAGTTTCAACCATTGAACAAAGCTAAAAACTTCCTAATCACATGAATACATCTACTTAAACACCTATCATTCTTCGATTTGAATTTGATTTATGGCCTTTAGGCAGAAAATGCTCAGCCCGTCGAACTTCTGTCATTTTGGAGCAGTATTTTTCTCGATATTGTTCCAATTATTTTTTAAAATCATATTCACCCTCCAATTAGCACCCAATAGCCTATGAGATACTCAATACAGGCAATCACCTGTATTCTATATCCCCTTCGTTGATGCACTCTTTCCTTAAATCCAGGAGTCTAACAAATTTGTTATTATACCTTAACTATATTGACATTCAGCAGGAAACCTATACTAGTTTCTGGAAGCGTAAGTCCTATCGCTGTGCTACTTAAAAAACTGTACAAACATGAATAAACCAATCAAGATATTCCTAATCGGAAGAAAACTGAGAACGTACTTTTCATACGTGACAAAATGAAAAGAAGTAATAGATTGTTAAAATCTCCATAAGATAGCGAAGTGCCTTGTACCCTATGCTTATCAAGTGTTTCTTGCGCTTTAGGCTATTGTAAAGCTTTCAAAATAGCGTTTTATACAAAGTGCATGAAGCTACTCCATAGAAAGGGAATCCTTTACAGAAAGCAAAATGAAATCATAAAAGGTTAAAAAAGCATTTGTTTCAGAGTTTTTCTCGGCAGAAATAGTTACAGCATATTTCATTGGTCTGTAGATATAATATAAACTTAACGTTCTCTCACCTTCATGCCTTGATCTAATCAAGGTCAAGCAAGGAAAATGAAAATATTAGTTGTTGGCTGTAATAAATGGTCAACAAAATGCAAATACTGGCTGTTAATACATCGTGCATCTATCCGCAGGTCACTGAAATTAAAATGGCAGCTGACTAAAGCAGAAGTGACGTATTATCGTTGTTTCTTCTTGCGTCGTCTGCAGTACAAATGATGCTTTCCTGCTCATGTTTGAATGATAATCGGATGGAGTGGCGACGCAGTAATCACTGTTCCTGTCAGAAGATTTCATTTGTGGGAGCTCGTGGGAGAGCACATGAAAATTGAACGAACCCACAAACAACACGTGTCGTCGTGTTACAAGCGGCATTCTACACCTGTCCTTGCGTTGATAGCATACGTTACGTACGTTGGGGGTTGCACACAAACAGAGGAAACAACAAGGGTGTGTCGCTGTACGCCCTCTGTATCACGTGACTCGGCGGTAATGTATGTCATCGTTGTGCAGGTGCCGTGTTTGTTTCCCGAACCTGCAGACGGCGTGTTACTATTCCGTGGTTAGTCGCTCAGTATCTGTGCGTTTTCTGTGCTGGTGGTCTGGAGAGAGCTTAGTGCGCGAGTGAAATGGCGTTCACGTTGGAAGAACATGCGGATATGGTGCTTGTGTATGGGCTTGCGAATGGAAACAGTCGTGCAGCTGCAAGGTTGTATCGCACCAGTTATCCAGACAGGCGCCATCCAAAGTACAAAATGTTTCCGAGGCTGTTTCGGCATTTACGGGAAACTTGCGTCCAGTCAGTCACGACCGCGGCAGGCGACGAGCAACCAGGACTCCCGACCTTGAATAAGTTTCTTGAGGTCACCCGTCGAGCAGCACTAGAGCATTAGCACAAGAAGTGGGGGTTGATCACACTACTGTGTGGAGAGTACTCCGTGAACAACAACTACACCCCTATCATCCACAGAAAGTGCAATACCTGCATCCTACAGACTTCACACCCCGTGTGGTGTTTAGTGAAAACGCTAGTGCAGCGCTGTTTGCAAGACCCGCAGTTTCTTGCCACCATACTCTTCACAGATGAGGCCTGTTTCACGCGAGAGGGTGTATTCAATACCCGGAATAGTCATGTGTGGGGCGACGCAAATCCGCATGGTAGCAATGTGCATGGACAACAAGAGCGATTTGCGATAAATATCTGGCCAGGCATCGTCGGTGACCAGCTGATAGGACCATATATCTTACCGCCTCGCTTAAGAGCACTAGTCTACGCAGTGTTCCTGCGCGAAACACTCCCTGCATTAGTAGAAGATGTACCGCTTAATAATCGTGCAAGTATGTGGTTTCAGCATGACGAGGCCCCAGAACACTTTAGCGCAGCTGCGCGTCAGTACCTTGATGATGCCTTCTCACATAGGTGGATCGGAAGGGGCGGTCCGATTGCTTGGCCGGCACGCTCCCCTGATCTGAACCCCATTGATTTCTTCTTGTGGGGTTATGTAAAAGCGCTCGTCTACGATACACCTGTCCAGAACGAAGAAACCCTCCTTCTACACATCCTCGCTGCCTGTGCGATGATACGCACCAACCCAGGCATCTTCGAGCGGATGTGCCAAAACTTATCGCATCGCATCCCAGGGATGTCAGTTTGAGCAGCTCCTGTGTGTAAGTAGATTTGCTCATTGTGTTTGCGTCCTACCAGTATTATGTGCAGTCTTGTCTAGCATTAGTATGTGTCGTCCTACATTACCACTCCGTTCTCGTGTATGACGTACGTATTTCGTGCTCCAAGGATCCTGCTTCCTAGGAGCGCTCTGACACTTCGGTGATTTACTGGCTTTGCGATCCCACATTCTGCCACACACCTGTCAACACCCACACAGTATACTGCGTTCGTGACGCCGGAAACGAGTCTCCACGTGTCTGCTGGCCTCTTGTCGCACTGGCAATTCGCCCTGGCACTTTTCCCAACGCTCCGCTAGTAATACAGTACATTGCTGTGTTTCTTCGCATGCGCCGCCACTGTTCCGTATCGATGTGTGCATGAATCGCATCTAC
>JAGDQP010041811.1:0-16766 GCA_022664845.1 Lepisma saccharinum | reverse complement strand
ATATATTTTTTCGAGTTATTTCGGTGTTCGGATATTTTTTTCTCAAGCTGATGCTTCCTCATCCAAATTCTAAAGTGTTCTGCAACCAGTCAAACGCATCATCGTTACGCACTAGTATTTATTTTAGGATAAAGACGTTTTTACTAAAAATTAGATATTGTATTATCACCCGACTTACGCCGCTGTACAAACTTTTGCGCCGTGAACGGTGACTTCACATATTCTCGACCTACGGCACTACCAAGTGAGTTGGGGTGTTCAGTTCCACGCTCGACCTCCTTTTCCTTCCCAGGTGACCAGGAATACCAAGGGATCCCGTACTCAGTTTGATAGGAGGCTGAGTGCACCTCAGAACGCTAGGCATGGGAACACTGCGAGAGAAGTCTCCAGTGTCCTGGCCAGGATTTGAACACAGGCCGCCTGATTCATAGTGAAACGCGCTACCGCCTGAGCCACGGCGACTCCTATAATGGTCTAAATATTAATCGTGTGAATCTAATATTCAGATTCGACGAGAAATTTGTGAGAGATCTCTGTCAGAATATTCTTGCTAACGTTAATAGAAATGTCCATCGAACCAGTTGCCAGAATGACTTTTTCCAGGCCATTGATTCAAAAGATGTATAAATTGCTCGGAAAGTACCTCCTTAAACTTTTCATTTTCTCAAACCAGACTGGAATTGTATTATTATTATTATCAGTTGATCAAACAAAACACAAGTGACCTATTAAGTCGCTGTTTGTTGTCTGATATAGGTTGGTTTGTCTGACATTTGTTAATTTCGTGATACATTTGATTTTACAATGCCAGGACATTACAAAAAGTCGTCGTTTTTTACCGTCAGGTGACACCTGCATGATAGTTGTAACTCGAAAACGCTTAATAATTCGAGTGGTTTTGCAAAATTTAATATATCACCAAATTAACAATGTCACGAAATTAGCAATGTAACAAAATTACCAATATTAACCCTATTGGTAAAGTGGATATTTGTTATATTTTAATGTGAATATTTGTCAATACACTAGTGATATTTTCATTAGCTTCGTTCTTTTTCTTTAACGTTTCTGTCCTTCTAATCAAATGTTTGGTTTAGCAACCCTGCTCACATTGTTGAAATTATCTCAAACTTTCCTGGAAAAAGCCCAGCAAAACAGGCAACTGACTACATAGATTTTTTCACTAACGTTATTCAAAATCGGGAACTTTAGGCGAGGAACTTTATAAATACATAACCTAAACGCCGAAAATGTTATCGAAAGGCACTGTAATACGAAAAAGGAAAGTGTAATTGACATAAGATGTAACATTTCGATCAACGTTGTTGGTCACACAAATATGAATCTAGCGAATATATGTTGAGAAATAGACAAGATACGGCCTGAGCCAAAGTAGCCTAATGGCCTTAAAAATGAAGTAAAATGAAGTTCAAATTCAGAAAGGACAAGATACTCGAGAGCATCAATAATCTTACTGAATATTACAAGTGTATGTGTACACGTAAAGTGAAAGGTGATAGAGGAAATTTAAAATCTGAGAGAAGGACTATTAAATGTTCAATCCATGAAGACAGCTCTCCGACTTAAGAAGATAATGGAAGGAGAAAAGGAATTATCTTTGAAGGATAAAAAGGGAAATAATTAAATTTGAGCTTGAGTAAAGAGTGGACATTAATAGAAAATAAAATAGAAAAAAATTAACAATGCACATTGAATGCGGAACTGCGCCAGCCTCCGTATTTAATGAATCTTGCACCAAAAAAGTTAACTTGTTTCTCCATTTTGGCTTTTTCAACAGTAGATCTTCACTAATTGCGCATCTGTTTACCTTTTGAAGTCCGTTTGCTTTCTCCTAATACAAAACTTTCTTGTTTTTAGAACACAATATCAACTAACATGTTACGCATTAAAAGGAAGGAATGCCCCTCTTTGTTTCAAGTGCCTCTTTATACTCCGTTAGTTTTTGTGTACAACAAACAAATATTTAGTTAGTGAACTAGAATTAAATTGGAAAACCAAATGAATAAAAACTCGTTTCCACCTTCAAATAAGAAAGCTCTTGAGGTTTGCACGAGTTACCTAAATACCTACCACCAACGTTTTTCCGAGAAAGGAGAGGAAAATCTCGAAAGTTCGTTTTCTGCTTTCACTACGGCGAAGCAGAATAAAAACTAAAAGTATAAATCACTTACAAAAAGGAAACGTTCACCTTTTTTTTTCTTCCAGACGAGCACTCTGCAAAGTAACGAGCATATCTACTTCTTGCACTCGTTGGAGACGTGGTTTAACTTGTAGCCCACAAGAGACGTTAGTCAACACTTGAGTAAGTGCTTCTTACGACTTGTTAGCTAGATTTTCAACGAGACGGTATCAAGGGATCAAGGGACCTGAGAGCCTCATCAACGAATTACACCTGGTTGCCTGACCTCGGTCCGCGAGGCCAATTAGTGCTGGATTAAACTTACGAGAACTCTCCCTCGTCCCCTTCCCTCAAAAGAGTTTACCTATGCCAGGAAAGAGATATTCTTTTTTCTTTAAAATTAAATATACCTCTCAACCACGGTCTGAATACAACTTTTGAGTATAATAAGCACTTCATCTATTAATCTCTGTTTGGAAATCATTTTATTACTAGTCCCTAAGTCCAACGATTTCAATAATAATGTTTCTATTCATTTAAGTGCTTTTGGTTTAGATGTATATGGCCATTGATAAACAACACACTTTAAGAAGTCAGTTATCGAGTTATTGTTCTAACTTTAATGCAGAATTTCTTTAGTTGAAGCCTAATGTTTTTATAATTCATAATTTTGTCTACGTACTTGTACTTGAGCTCAGTTTTCGATTGGAAATGCAGTTAAATAATTAACTAGTTAATCTGATATGTGTTTCAAGAATCATTGCTTACAATACTTATTTGTTTAAGAACACAAGTACCCATCCTATTAACAGTGTTAATCTTTAGTGTCTGCACAATATTTATAACATCACTGTCGTAATACATTGCACGAAACTTTCTACTTTCATTTTCCTTCATGTATAATATGTGTAAAGAAGTGTTATCTTGTAACATAGTGTTATATACATTACACATTCTTCTAATAGCTGACAATTCGGAAATGTCTGATTTTGTCGTTGAGGGATTAAATAATATGCTGTGCGGTTTCGTCTGTTTGTTGAGAACATGGAGGGTAATTTCAGAGAAACGCTGATTCAACTTTGTTTTGTAATATATGAAGGTGAGTGGGTTTTCCTTCTTTGATTCGATATGTCAAAGATGATCCGATTTGTCGAAATGATGTCACTAGCAAAATTCCTACCGAATTTCTCCTTACGAGAAGACGCTCTAAAAGACAGAGAAACTAACATATCCTCTAGTATCCTATAAAATGTTAGATAAATATTGTATAGCATAGACTTACTAAGTTTTTTTGTGCTGTATGAAGAGCAATTGTTACATATGTACAAGATGTATTATGGGTCATATGACCTTCAATACAACTCAAATAAATTGAATCTAAATTTAAAATATTCTAGTTTGGAGGGCTCATATGCATTATACCTTGGTAGAGAGTTTTGAGTACTGTAATGGTCGCAATTTCGCTAGTTAGTTTCATGATGAAGCCTAGGTTTCTGTATGCCTCATGCAGTAATTGAATGGAGTGAATTAATATAGTAAGTCACACCTAAGTCGGCATGTTAGACTGGTGCCGAGTTAGGTCTAATAACTAACCCTAATAAAGTAACTTTTGTTTCTTGTAAAGGTAATCACTTTGCACATCTGGACATTGAGCTGAAGTCGATTGGAATTGCACCATTCCTCTAGTGTTTTGTTTTATTTCCTGCTGTGATAGTTGAATATCTAAGTACGAGGTAATTTCTCGGAATAACTTCAAATCATCAGCAAATACCATTTTTTTGGAAATGGGTTAACACAGAGGCAAGATTATTTATAAATGTCAAGAACAAAAGTAGTCCGAGATTAGATCATTGGGGGCACCAGAACTGACTATATAATCCTAACTACAGTTTCTTCGTAAATAACACTGTGTATGCAGTTTTTTTATATATAAGGTGAAAGAAATCCCAAATTATTAGCTTGTTTATGGATGATTTACGTATAAGCAAATTACTACTATGGAAATAATGTAGATTTTAGGTTGTTGCAAGGAAGCTATCAAAGGGATAATGTAATATTGAGTATATCCTTAGTTCAAGTTAAACGCATTGAGTTTAATGCGTTTAATACTTAGGTTTAATGCGTTTACAAATACTAATACAATAAGTATAGAGTATTTGTTTATGCGTAAGTACTCAGATATTTCCCTAGATAAGAACTCCTAGTTAAATTGACCTGACCTAACTTGTATGAAGTTTTGGATAACACCAGGACACACTACTAGCAGGACCGTTACGTAATCTTAAACCAGCAAGCTAACTATACTGTTAAAAATTTTGTGACACATTCCCGCAGAAAGCTAGGCAACTATAGCTGCCTGGATATTTCCTGTAACTTCTCTAATTAAAAAAACAGCCCGCTTGCAGGTTTCAGGGAAATAAAAATATTAGAAGCGTCAAGTGAGATTGTTAAGGTCCGTGAATTAGCCGTATAGTATTGTCACAGTGTGGCTGAAAATCCCAGCCTCCAATACATCAGTTAATATTCGTCTCAGGGTCGAATATGGTTCAAACCCTGCCCTTTTCCGCAACGGTTCCTCCCACCTACACCTAAAATAGCGTGCCCAAAAGCTACACCGTAGTGGTGACACATAAGTTGTAGTATCAATGTCCACCATCGCTGCAGCGCTTTTCAAATGCCTGGGCGACATAGACAAGTACTTCACTACTTCTAACTATTAAGAAAAACGCAAACGATGACAAATAAAAATATTTATTCAATAGAGAATAATACATAAGTTCCCCTCTACACAGAAATCGTATTTTTAAGCCAGTCGCAAGTGACTAGGGCCCTCCACAGGGTTACGCCCTCTACATCGGGATGAGGATTTGCAGTGAGATTGGATGCTAGGACAAGGTGGATGGTCTATGAGTTGTTGGGAGAAATCTAAATCTTATTTATTTATTTATTAAACTTTTCAACATGGTTATTATAAGCTTTGCGCATACAATAATTTCAATTGGAAAGGATCAGCAATGATAATGCGATAAAAATGAAGTGCAATTAAACGTCACATCATAATACATATAGCACAGATGATTGATAATATGTGGGGGGACTCAGGACGTGATAAAAGACAGGTGTAACCCTCGTTGAACATTGATGGTTATACACAAAAATCCCTCTATGGACTATTTACATTTAAAGATTGATGATACATTTGGTAAACTTAATACTTTGCAAGATAAAATTATTATTACGTAATCAGTTACAAATTATTTCTATAGCATTTTTCAGCAATCTAGAATATTGTGCTGATAATACAAAAATAAACACATTAGTTTAATAAAACAGTAAAAAGTTGCTCATTTCGCTTTTTGCGTGTAAATAGTAAATATATAGTATACCGATAAACACAGATAACCTCAAATACAAACAAACGTAGAATGTGTACTGATAATCGTTTCTGTTAATTAAATCTTTGTTTAATCCAAATACTAATGTACAAAATAAAATATACAATGGAAAATTTATTAAAATAAATAATTAAAATATTATCTTGCCTACATAAATGCCATAGCATAAACTTCCCCTAACGCGTAAAAATATTAATTTAAGTCAAATTGAATTAATTTAATATATTTTAACTTCATTGATATAATAAAATTATTTTTTTAACGTCAATGTTTTGTAAAGTAATAAATAATAAGATTTAAAGAATACAATAATTTGTTCGTCATATTTTAAATATTTAGCTTTCGAATAACTTAATAAGTATATTTGAAATTGAATCATTAATTAAGCTTGATGAAAGAAGTAACAAAACTTTAAAATCACAATTAATTAATTTCATTCACATATTTTAAATTTCGCTTATACAATAACATTGAATAATTAATAATATATAAACATTGTCATAATTCTTAATTCATATTTAATTATTATTTTAATTTTCTTAATTTCATTAAAATGTCTTTTGTCTTTTGATTACCAGATCATACTAAATTAAAATCTCATTATCTATTTATCATAGACATATCACATTTCATTTGAATATTATCATTGACAAAATTAACAAACTTTTCTTTATAATCGAAATTATTTCATTATATATATCCTTTTATATCATTGATTAAATTACTATCTTAATTGATTGGTATAATTCATACATGTCAAAAATCCTTACAACTTGATTCCTTATTCTGAGTATTTTTAAGTTTCGTTTGGTATTAGTTGGGGTCTCATTTCATGAAATGTACGTGTTAAAGACATCATTTTAGCCCTATACGATAAAATTATTAGCTTTTCATTCTCTCTTATTGTCAGCCACATCCTAGTTCCATATACCTGATCTGCTTTTGCTCGCACTTTTCTTTTTCTTAACAACCATTCTTTGTATACTAAATCCATATCAATTACTGGATCTTCTCTACCTTTTCTTTTAACTTTGGTACTCTTAAAGTGATTTACCTGTAAATTCTCTCACATTCTCTACCTTTGGTTTACCTGAAATTATATCTATGTAATCTCGGCCATGTACACTGATCAAATACGAAGGTATTACATCGTAAAATATTTCTTTATTCTTCTTTAGGCCTATTCATAAAATGTGACTCTCTAATGTCCAATTTCAAGGGATTCCTCGAAAGTGGTTAAAGTATAGTAATTTTTTTAGATTCTTTTTAATTGTCGATAAGTTCTTACTTTCAGATTGATTCCACGTTTTCTTTTCCTAAACATATTCCAGAACATTGACTTAACTTGGTTATTAAGTATCTGACTTCTCTTTTTCTGTTTCTTACTGATCCATAATTCATGTTTTCTCCCCTTGGCTTTTCTCTTACTTCTCTATTTCTTCTTAACTTTTATTTCAGATGTTGATTTTTCTTCAGTTGTATCACTCACCTATTCTCTAACAACATTCTGCTTTCATTGGGAGTTATTCATACATTCATCTAATTTTACTTTCTTGGACTTTCTTCTATAACGTTGATTCCTCCATTTCCTTTGTTTTCTCCCAGTCTGTACTGTCTTTAGGACATCATCTTCTAATATATTTACACTATTCTTTTGCATATCACATTTGTCATTTTGCTTTAGTAAATCCACATTTGTATCAATTGTATCGTCACATTTTGTCGCTCGTTTGATTTCTGAAACCTATTTGTCTTCCAAAATATTCTGTGCTTTTACCCTCTACTTCCTCTTTTTATGTTTTGCTTCGTTATTACGCCGTTACACTCTGGAACCCTTTTCTCCTTATTCTCTTCGTTTTCGTGTTTTTAAGCTAGTTGAAAGTGACTATCGTCCTCTACATCGCGATGAGGATTTGGTGTGAGATTGGATGCTAGGAAAAGGTGGATGGTCTATGGGTTGTTGGGAGAAATCCAAATCTTATTTATTTATTAAAATTTTCAACATGGTTATTATAAGCTTTGCGCATACAATCATTTCAATCGGAAAGGATCAACGATGATAATGAAGTACAATTAAACGTCACATCATATTACATATAGCACAGACGCTTGATAATCTTCTTGTCGTGGGGCGACTCACGACGTGATGAAAGACAGGTCTTGTTGAACGTTGATGGTTATACACAGATTTTATTTATTTTTTTACTGCTAGTCTAAGATAGGCTTAGACTAGTACCCCCAGAGGGCTGTGGGAAGAGGAGTTAGGATAGTGTGGATAGCCAAGGAAATTTGTAGTTGGGGTAAGGGTTTCTATTTTTAATTTAATTATCCTTTATTTCATATAATATGATAACATTCATTGTTGGAGTATTATGAGTTTGCCTCAGAATCATAAATTATGATAGTGGTTCACGAGTGATGATGTGATGGATTATGGGCATGAGGTGCAAATAGACATTACAACACTTTGGCGCATTGAAAGACGAATGGCTGACAATCTTCTGGACTAGGGGCTACTCTAGTCCGTGATGGAGACAGGTGAGCCCTGGCGTTCAAAATGATTCCATTGCAGTATATGAGGGTGTTATATAATGAGTAATTTCTGGTGAGCTGTATGTTGATATGAGTGGCATATCATGATGATCAGGTGGTAGAGTGTATATATTTGGCTGGTGCTTGTTGAAGGTGATGTGAGTGTAGAATATCGTGAAATAGAAGATGGTTTGTTTCAAGCCGGGTCGTGATGTATCGTAGTTTTTCTATGTGTAGTAGGAGATGTGGAAATGTGATTATGTTGTAGAGTTCCTGTGTCGGACTTGGTGGTTTTATGTATGCTCTGTATGCTATGCGTAAAGCATGACGCTCTAGAATTTGTAACTTATGGTAGATGTGGTGATAAGCGGCAATCCAGGCTGTAAGTCCATAGGTTAAAACTGGTCTGAGAAATACCTTATATGTATTTAGAATGGTGTTAGGTTTTGGTCCCCATGTTGTGCCAGTGAGTCGTTTTAAGAAGTTAAGGCTAGAATGAGATCGAGGTATGTAACAGTTTTGGATGGTTTTATGGGTTCATGAAGGAGGGTGAGAGAAAGGCGGTTGGGATTTCTGATTACTTTCGAGCGGCGTTTAGGCGGGATGAAAACGATTGCTTGTGTCTTATGGGAATTTAAGGTGAGTCAGTCCGCACTTACTGCACCAAGAAGTGAATGTGTTGATGGAATCGTTCATGGTGCGGTTGATGTGCTGGATAGTGGAGCTAAGTGCTATGAAGGTGGTGTCATCTGCATATTGGAAAACATGTATATTGGAGGGTAATGGTGGTAGGTCGGCAACAAAGAGGAGCTAAAGAAGGGAGATAGCGCGGAGCCTTGAGGGACTAGGCAATGTGGGAATATTGGATGAGAGGTGCTGTTGTTAATGGCTATGTATGCTAGGCGATTTGTGAGAAAGTTGTAGATGAAACGAATAATAGTTATGGGTAGTCGGAATGTTTGGAGTTTATAGATGAGAGCGGAGTGACATACTTTGTCAAACTCTTTTTCTAAATCAAATAGAACAAGACAGGAAGGGCGAGGACTGTTGTAATGGTTGGTTATCATGTTGGTTAAATGGAGAAGTTGATCATTTATGCTATATGAGGGATGAAATCCTGCTTGCTGTAGAGGAATAAGGTTGTATTGGTCTAGGTGGGCATGAAGTCGTAGTACTAAGATTTTCTCTAAGGTTTTACTGAAGGTTGATTTTAATTGGATCGGTCGGTAGGAGGATACAGAGCTAGGAGGTTTTTGGGGTTTGAGAAACATGAGTGTTTTGGACGTTTTCCAGGGTACTGGGAAGAAGCCAGTGTGTAGAATAAAGGTATAGATAGCGGCTAGAAGCTGAATCAGGGATGTAGGTGCTTCTTTCAAGTGGTGATATGTGATGCGATCGATGCCAGGTGAGGTTTGACGTTTGTTGGCAAGGATACGTGTTATATCTTCGGTGGTGATGGGTGCAGTAAGTGGGTTGTCAGGAAGACGATGTTCTGCATTTAGTTGAAGATGTGGTGATAAGTTCAGTCGGTCTACGGGATGACGTCTATCGGGATTAAATGGTAGTGAGGGTTTAAATATTTCCTGTAAGTAGGTAGCGAATGCGCCTGATTTGGTCTGATCGGAGTGAAGTGCTTGATCGTCTTGTAGAAGTGGGTATGTTGTTGTAGTGTATTTACCAGTGAGTGCATTAAACCTTTTCCAGTATTTTGTGGGATGAGCTGTATCGGCGAGTGAGTTGCATGTTTTGACCCATTGTCTTAATTTGTAAGCTTTGATGTAATTTTGGACTGTGCGTTGCAGTTGGCGATGGAGACGAAGCGATTCCGGATTGCCAGTTCTTTGAAAATCTCGATAGAATTGTCTGGAGCGTCTGATCATGGTAAGGTATTGCGGTGGAAGGTTAGGTTTGAAAGGGTGAATTGTGGTTTGCGGAATGAATTTGTCTGAGGCAGTATGAATAATGTTAGTTATTTGGTTCACTGATGTATATAGTTCATCTTCAGAAGTGGGTGTTTTGAAATGTGTGATTTGGTTATGTATGTAGTCACGGTAGCTGTCCCAATCGGCTCGATTAAAGCGAAGAACTTGTTTCAGTGGTGCAGGTTGTTGTGGAAATGGATTTTGTTGGCATTGAAGGGTAAGTTTTATGGGTGCATGGTCACTTCCCATGAGGTCAAGAACTGTTATTATGCTACGGTTGGCTATATTTGTAGATGTTATGACAATGTCGGGGGTAGTATTGGAGAGAGGTCTGGTTGGTTGCGGTAATTGATTGATTGTACCGGTAGTTTGATATTCAATGAAATTTTGGAAGTTGGTTTTGTCCCTATCGGAGCGGCTATGTATGTTGATATATGCCATTATTATGTAATTGGTGAAAGTATTTGATACGTATGTGAAGAAATCATACGGTACAGGGTGACCTGGTCTGACATATGTAGATGGTTGCTAGAGTGAGGTAGCAGTTTTTGTAATATACGGTGGTTATTAAGTGTTCTGGTAGGTTTACTATTGCAGTACCGCCATTGGCACGGAGAGTTGCTATCTTACTGTCCTGTCTGAGAAGAGTGTATCTGGAAATTTTAAATGGTTGGTTGGTTTTCAAGTGCGCTTCATTGAGTAAGAAAGCGTTGACGTGTTCTTCTAGCAGAAGTTGTTCGAACAGAATTTTATGTGTTGTGACTGAACGGATATCGAGAAATAATAATACTAATGCCATAATCTTCATAATAGTTGGAGTGAATATGCTGATGTAACTATACTGCTGTTTCATAAACACTTGCAATGAAATGTGCATAGAGGCCTGAGTACGTAGCATTGAAATTGACAGGTATAATTGATTTAGCAGCGTGCTGGATTTGTTGCAGTATGAATTGCCTTTGGAATGAATGGATGTTTTGTAGTGCGACTGTTATGAAGGTGAGTACTTGTTCTATGGTGATTGGTTGATAAACAGATGTGATGGGAGTAGCGTGAGGTTGTCTGGTTTCTGAAGTGCGGATGGGAACAATAAGTTCAGGCTTCGTTGGTTCTGGTGTTGGTCTGGCTTTACAACGATAGCTAAAAGTAGGATGAGATTCTTCGCAGGTAGTACATTTTGGTGGGTTGTTCATGTTAGTGCAGGATTTCGTAATGTGAGGTCCCAAACAGTAGCCGCATTTCAGATCGTTTTTGCATTGTCATGTTAAATGAGTGTTATAGTGTTGGTATTTTTCGCATCTGATTGGAAGTGGAGGTGGAGAATAAGACGGTTCAACTCTATATATATTCTCTTGTAAATATAAGCTCCGTAGTTGAGTAAGCTCCGCTATTGTGTCTTGACTGGTTGTGATAACGCGTACCATGTAGCTTAGTTCTCCTGTCCTAGTTTTAATGCGGAGGCATTTTGTGATGGAATGACCTTCTTCTTTTAGTTCATCTTCGGCTTCAGTGTCAGTGATTGTTGGCTTTAATCCGCGTATGATTACTGATATGTTGGAATGCGACGTGGAGGTGGTGGTTGTCGCGAAGGTTTGTCATCCATACGCGCCATGTTGGCCTTTGGTCCAAAAATCTCAAAGCTATACTTTTTTCGTATTTTTGTAGCTAAAGCATGATCCGGTGAATGAATGATAATCCCGTTTCTTGTTGGTATGATGCGCTGTATCTGGTCCCGTTGCACGTATTTGGTGAACTGCCGCAGTAATATTTTAGTATTTTGAAACTTTGTGTCAAAGTTGGTAAGAAGAAATACATGTTTTTTCTTGGAAGCTTTTTTAGACCTGGAAATTGCTCGTGTTTATTGATGTGCATGTGTTTGTTCTCGGAGTCTGTGTCGCTGATTGTGTGAGATTTTTTCAACGGTGGTGAAAATCGACCGGATCGGTTGTTGGCTGGTGATCTAGAACGTGATCGAGTAGATGTTTCCTATAAGCTGCGTCGGTGTTTGCTTATGTTCCCTAGTGTGGAATATGGTGGAGTCCCTGGTACTACTGCTAATGCAAGCTTATCATTTCCTGATTGTTGTTGGTCTGCCATGATGAGAGAACTTAAGGCCAGAGGCCCTAGGAATACAATGAAGTAAGCAAAAAGGAGGTTAGAATGAAACACAGTCAGAGTGTACTATTATGTTGATAATGAGATGATCAGTCTTCGTGCAATGACTGTTCTCTCTGACTAACTTCACCCTCCGGCGCTGAAGAACACCGTCGATCCTAGTTCAGATGTATGCTACTCAGGGTCCTCGTTAGCACGCTAACCATCTAAAGCTATGCTAGGTAAGTTATGCACAGAATTCCCTCTATGGACTATTTACTTTTAAAGATTGATGATACATTTGGTAAACTTAATATTTTGCAATATAAAATTCTTATTACGTAATCAGTTCCAAATTATTTCTATAACATTTTTCAGCAATCTAGAATATTGTGCTGATAATACAACAATAAACACATTAGCTTAATAAAACAGTAAAAAGTTGCTCACTTCGCCTTTTGCGTGTAAATAGTAGAAACATCCAAAGGTCAACTCTGAAAACTTCAAATATAAACAAACATAGAATGTGCACTGATAATCTTACCTGTTCATTAAATCTTTGTTTAATTCAAATATTAATACACAAATTAAAATATACAACGGTAAATTGATTAAAACAAATAATTAATATCTTATCTTGCCTACACAAGGGTCATAGCAAAATTTGGAATAAATTCTTTAGTTAGAAGTCCAACGTCCTATACTATCTAGACTAAATCGCCACTGAAGATTTTACACCATCAAAGCACTATAGAAGGTCAGAAATACGTTGCCCGAACACTGAAAACATAAACAAGGTTTACGCCATGTTGTAATAACTTTTATTTCTCTAGTAGGGATCGCAATCTCCATTCACTGAGAATATTTCCCATTTCTTTAAAATACTTGATTATAAGGGTGGTAATAACACTTAATCAGAGTACTTTTGATTATCACAGTTTTCTCTTTCTGCGCATGTGCAAAGATCACGCTGGAAGGCGGAAATGAGAAACTTGACCAATACTTTTCAGACACATCAGGAACGTTGCAAACACTTACATATATCTGAAACTTTACTATATATATCAAACAACATTTCCATTTTTTTTTACAGTGTACTAACCTCACGTACGTTGTATATACTAATATTCTCTATACACTATGGGATTTTATAGACATCAATTGAAGTGTTCAACACTAATGTGATATTAACGAATATGTTCAGAGTATTGAAATTACCTTTTAGAAGAGTGGTCCTCAACCGCCGGTCCGTGGACCGGTACCAGCCCTCGGCAAAACCTTTAGTTAATTAACACTTATTTTGTCTATTTCCACAGTTGAAAATTGAGATGAAACTTTATATTTGCTTTACCAAAATAACTAGAATCTAAAGATGTGCTGGCATCTTTCTAACGTGAAATGAACCTCTATATTCATTTATTCAAAGAAAGTATCATGGGATGATATAGGTCTAATCAGGAGATGACCTTGTTTCAAAACAGCGGATGAAACCTACAATATGCAATTATTGGTTAAACCTTTTCTATGGGTTTCCAATACAAACACTACATTCATCACTCAATACCACACATCCGAAAGAGTCCTCATGAATCCACAATTGACAAATCTTCCACTGAAACTAATATTCCATGTATCAATTTGTAATAATATCCATCACATTTGCCAGAGAACTCGTATGTAACTCTTTTTTTTTAAATCTTTTTACGAGCTGCCTCTTTCCTAATTACAATCTTCGATTGTTGTATAGACTTCTTTTGCTCTTTCCTTGCATCTTACAGTTAGATGTATTCTTTTCGTGCCAGCTGCTGTGAGGTTCAAACTTACTAATTTTCACATTCTTGAAACTGAAGGTGCAGACATTATATCTAATGGCTATAGTAACTTCCTATATTGATTTATAACGATTTCCCGTGAGACAAGTATGGACTGTCTTACCCCAATTACATGTCCCACAGGCAACTCATTTTACCCCAACATGCACCCTCATTCGAAGTCACCACTAGCCCTGGTGTGTGTACAGCCTCTGCCGGAAACTGCAGTGGTATCAGTTAAATAATACAGTTAGTAATGATTCTAGTAAAGTATTTCATTTTTCCAAGATTATCGAAGTACTACAGGTGTTGAACGAAATAAGGGGAACACTTTTGGAACATTTTGTATTAATATGATGTTGGTTCACCTTTAGCACTCAATACAGCTTGAATTCTGGACGGAATAGACCGATGGTGGTGAATGGTGGTGAGTGGAATATGAAGCCTTTCTTCGTACAGCACACCTTTCAGCTCAAGTAGAGGCGAAGGACGAGGAAATCAACGCCGAACCCTGGTTTCGAAAACAACCCACAGAGGCTCCATCAAGGTCACTTGATCCACCACTTCTTCTTTCCAAACACTCGAACGACCTTGGGATCGATTATATTCAGGTATGAGGACTGCGCAGGCCGAGGAAGATGTTGATTGTTGAACCTCATCAGCATGCTCGTGAAATCACTCTTGAACAGGGCCAGCGGTGTGAAAGAGGGTATTATCATCCTGGAATATGACATTCCCGTCTGGAAATAAAGTTTGTGTCATTGGGTGGACCTGGTTACTCAAGAGTTCTCTATACACTGCTGCTGTGACAGAACCGTGTAATGTGACAAGGGGGCTGCCGAATACCATGGTATAGCGCTCTAGACCATAATAGAGTCGCTACCAAGTTGGACAGTCGGGCGGAGGCAGTCCACATCGTATGTTTCAGAGGATACTCGCCAGACAAACACGCGTCCAGTGGTGGAGAAGAGGGTAAAGGGTGACTCGTTCGACCACACGACACGTTGTCAGTCCTCGAACGTCCAGTTTCTGTGGGCATTGCACCATGCACGTCGGCTTTGAGTATTCTTGTCTGTTATTAGGAACTTGGGAATAGCAACACGCCCATAGATACCCATTTTGAGCAGTTCTCGCCTCACTGTTTTGGATGACACTGGAGTGTATAGGTGCAGATTAAGTTCTGTAGTCGCTTTCTCGGTCGTTGTTTTCTTCTGCTACGGTCACAATCTGCTACAAGACCCTGCGGTCCCTAATCCGCAGCTTCGTCCTTCGACCACTATTGTGCTTCGCCGACCCTGTTTTACCGTGCACTGTGAATGCGGTCATGACTTTCAAGACTGTACCTAGTGTTACACCGCATAACGTTTCTGCTTTCATCACAGATGCTCCAGCTGGACATACACCCACAATAAAAACCTCTTTGAAACTCCGTCAAGTAGGAGAAACTGGTCACTCAGCACACCTGCACAACGTCCCCAACCACTGCATCACTCTACTATTAGTGCACAGTTCATCCTACCTGCAACACACAAGAGACGGTATATTTACGCAGCGCTCAGTATTACCAAGCACAATTACAATATGTCCTACTTTTGATAATTGTCTCCATTATCTTGTCCAATAATATATTACTCACAAGCTATTAAGTAACTCTGATTTTAGATCAGACCGAAAATCATCCTGAATTTTACACATGCTTTTGCATTTGTGAACGGTGTGTCCTCACGTGGTACAGTTCTCTTGCACCCACTTCCAGTAGAGACACCTGATGCTGAAATCGTCAAATACAGTGACTTCAACACTGTTACTCATGAGTAAAGGTACCATGAGTATCGAGGCATTGTCTTTGCAGAGTAGGCCATCTTTGAACAAATAACTCTCATCTGGCATCTTCCTCGTCCGTGAAAGTTTTTTCCTATAGTTTCCCGGTCCGTAAGTATTAAAATGTTGAAAAACATAGCTTTAGATTACTCCTTATTTCAGTTTGTGCTCATAGCATGTTGTAACATCAACATATTTTCAGTCTTTGTTTTCAACGACATCTATGAACTTCACCTAAAACTAGTTACTTATCTTTCTATTTGGCCCAACGGTTCTCTTTCTAATTTATTTCTTTGCATTCTCATTTCGTTCCCATCAGCCGACACTGGGGCCCAAGCGGTATAACCCAACATTGTTGTTTTGTTCGCAAGTCTTTCCTAGAGTACAATACCTGTGGCGAAAATTTATAAAACAACGATCCTATTTGTACGTTGCCTGTCTTTTACCAGTTTGGTAATAGCTTCACATGACGCTGCCACCCCTTTGTAGCATTTTGTTATCCATCTCACTTTTTACCCTCTCATTTTTTTCCATATTCACGCTTTCCGTATAATTTTATTTCAGTAACATTTCATATAATTTACACTGACGAATAAGTACAAAATATTCGAAACAGTTCTCTTCACCGATTTGAAGTTCACGGTGTTATTTCCTTGGGAGCAGTTTTCTCCGAAAACACTAAAATACAAATATCTCGAAAGCTGTTAACATTTTTAACATATTATGGGTAGATTATTGCAAATTAACTGTACAGGAATACGTCGATTTACCATTGACTCTGTGTAAGGTGTTGTCTGTTTCTGAAAATCAGGTAGAACAATTATAAAACTCGTATATAATACAGTCATACATTTATAATAGGCGTAAGAATTTTGACATAAACCTTATATACCAGTGGTTTTCTACCGCTGATCCGCGGACAGGCACCGATCCGTGAAATTATTGTACGGGTCTTCGGTCAATTAATATATTCAGTTATTCAACACTCATTTTGCAGATTTTGAGAGTTCAAAATTGAAATTAAAGTTTACATTTCCTTTCCAAAACAACT